>WAAG01002545.1:27120-43965 GCA_013390105.1 Tichodroma muraria | reverse complement strand
TGTATGGATACCTGCTGTTTCAAATAGTGGCGTTTCTGGGGCTGGGTCTGAAGGTATGATGTTAGTGCATCAGTTTATGCTGCTTGACAGCCATGAATGTGTATGTATGCAAGCTCTGAAGGAAATACAGTAATACACAGAAATATAACTCTTTAAATCTTGACTTGAGCACAATAGGTGTCCTTGAAGAGTCTTCATGTTTATTCCTTCCCTGGATACTTTGACTGCCATGAAACTACTTTTTCTGCCTGGTTTTAATCCTGGCATCAGGGAAAACCTAAACTAAACCCTCTAGCTCTCAAAACATGCACAGTNAAAACCAGTTTGGAAGTTTTGGGGTTTTCTGTTGTGTGGGATTTTGTTTGGATTTTTATTTAGGTTTTGTGTGTGTGGGGTTGGTTGGTTGGTTGGGGTATTTTAGGGCTGGTTTTTAGGGTTATTTTTTTTTAGTATTTTTTTCCCAAAGCAAGCTGCAGTTGGTCATAAATGTTGACCCGCCCCCATAGTAAACATTGGTTTCTTCCTTCCCAATCTCAGATTTTAATAAGAGAAGCTTAGATTACCTAGTGTTTATCTATTTCTGATAACAAAATATTCTGTTCACAGTGTTTTTCCATCTGTGGATATCAAGCGGATTGCTGTGGTTTTATCATGGGATATTTTCTATTGTAATACCTCTTTTCTCTCAGGACCTCTTCTTGCTGTGCAGATGCCTTATTTTAGTTAACAGTATGAGAAAGGGTGAGTCAGAAGGATGGGTACAAGAAAGATTTTATTGTTGATGTTGCATATTCGATTGTTCAGATTTTTTATTTTTCTTTCTGATGCGAAAGGCAAATTAGAAACTTGCAGCATTTTGTTTCACAGGGGAATAAATAAATAAAGTTGTCTTTGCTGCAGAAATGTAAAGTTAAGGTGATCCTAGTACTTTTAATAGTATTAGCCTTGGGTGTTACATAGTACAGAAGACAAAGATGACACTTCTTTCTGTAATGCACCACATCTTATTTCTTTGGAATCATGCAAATGGTTATAACTTCTCAATTTTAATTTTTAATAACCCAGCTTCCTGGTTTGTGGTGTGTGCAGAAGGTTCTCTAGTCACATTGTGTCATGCACAAAGAAAATCTCAAGCCCTGATGTTGTCACATGGGAGGGGGAGCAGGCAAGAGCACTTAGCTGGGGCTGGCTATGTTACTGAGATGGCAGCCTCTGCGTCCTCTTTGTTTTGTCTATGATAATATTTAATGTGGCGTAGAAGTTCCTAGTTTTTTCATTATTGTCAATGTAATGTAAAACATCAGTTGTATTTTTTTCTGGGACCTGCTTTCTATGAATTGGTTTTCTTTAGAGCTGGTAATGGTGCTTTTTTAATTGGATTGCCACTTCCAATCTGATCAAAATTAAGCATTTTAGGAATTACATTTTAATCTTGGTTCTCCTGTTGCAGGTTTTTGAAATTATTTCTGTGGCAGAGAACATCCATGAGTGTGGAAATGCCTTGCCTTATGCCAGTGCACAGTTTGGGGGCTTGCTGGCTAGAAGCAGGGTAACCAGCCTTTGTGGCACTTGCAGACTTGTTTTACTCTGAAATTTGCTCCCTTGGGCATTAGACTTACTGTAAGACAGTAAAGCTTTCATTAAAGATACATTACCAACTGTTTATTTCTGTGGCTCTATGCTTTATCACATCAGTGATAAGATAACTGCATCAAAAAAACCCACCTTGGGTATTATTTTCTACATCCATCAGAAGTATTTGTACCTACAGAAAATGATCTTTTTCCATCTAACACTGAAAACTTGTGGCAGAGGTTCTTTAATGAACAGTCAGGTTATTAAACCTTTGTTGTCCTCTAGACTCTCATTTAATGATAATGGTATTTTAATGATTCATTAACTGATGAATAAATATATGGAAGAACTACTTTTTTTTCCCACAAGTGAGCTTAATAACTAGTGAAATGGGTATTTTCTAGGGCATACATAAGTATATGAGGCAAGCTGCATGAAAATACTTAAATGTTGGTAGTGGCTTTTGTTAAAAGTGAATAATACCCATGAGACCTCTTTGGATGTTCAGGAAGAATTTTCAATTTCCCTTAAAGCTCCAGGTCTGAAGGAAGGTTCATATGAAGAGACTGGTAACAATTGTTCCAGGTATGTGTGGCAATAGCTGTCCAGTGGAAGGAGAAAGAAGCTGTCATTAAGATTGTCCCTGAGAAATGGAGCAGTCCATGAGTCACCTATCATCAGGTTTATTTAGAATCACAGAATGGTTTGCATTGTAAGGGACCTTTGGAGATCATCTTGTCGCACTCCGTGGCCTGGGCAAGGACATCTTCCATTATATCAGGTTGCTCAAAGCCCCGTCCAAACTGGCCTTGATCACTTCCAGGGATGGGACATCCATATCTGAGATGAATGGTCAGGAGTGTGGTACAAGGCTAATGCAGATACTGGTTTTCACATATAGAAAGCATGAAGAAATGCTTTTTTCATTATTTTTTTCTTTTTAAAAAAAGCTTATCTTCAAATCATTGTTCTAAGCCATTTTCTTCTATTATATAATCTTGGCACCTTACTTCTGAGCTTACTAAGGTCCAGACTCTGTGCTTAGCAGTGCCTTCGTAGGCAGGAGTACCTCATAGCAAATACTTCGAATGTTAAAAGGATTTTAATGTTTAATGCTACAGCAAAGGCTATACTCTCATTTATTAGATAGGTTTTGTTCCCTGTGTAGGTAGCATGATGGTGTTAAATTGAGTGTGCAAGGGCAGGTTTTCATATTGGGAAGCAGACTACTACCAGGACAAGTATTTGGATGATGATAGGTTGTTATCCAGGTGTTAGGTAAATTACTTGTCGGTAGAATTGCCAGCTTAACATGCTTCAGTGATCTTAGGTCTAGGGGGAGAGGTTAGCAAAGCTTGGGGAGAAGGATGTACTTCTGATAGTGGGCACAAAGGACACAGAATTTACAGGCCACAAGGACATTTGGCAAAATTCCCAAGATAAGTAAGAAACTAACAAAGCCAGCTCAGCAACTGTGTGCAGATCAGTTCCAGCTGGGTAAAAGGTAATTCCGGCAGGGAGAGATTCCCACCACCGTGGTCCGCTGACTCAAGAAACCCACCAACTCAAGAATTACTGAACACATGCAGACTAGTTAGCATGAGAAGCAAGAGAATCATTTCACCTACAGAAGGTAGAATTAATAGGAGAGCTATGTACTTGTAGTCAATGAACTGTGATTTCTTTGCTAAAATGTATGAATGGTATAAAGCTTTGATGATAGGGGAGCTAGCAGCCTTTTGTGGGTTGTCACCTAGCACCTTTCTTTGCACAAATTAGAATAAAGAAATATTCAGCCTTAAGTTGAAACATGGGTGTTTCAGAATAGACATTAGAAAAAAATGTCATCATTAGGTGGTCAGGCATTGGGATAGGTTACCCAGGGAGGTGATAAAGTCACCATCCCTGGAAATGTTGAAGAGGCATCTAGGTCTTGCTTAGTGATACGGTTTAGTGATTTAGGGCTTACAGTGGCATTGTTGGGTTAACAGTTGAACTTACTGATCCTTAAGGTCTCTTCTAACCTTGAAGGTTCTGTGATTAAATAGAAGTACCTCGTCTTGGTGTGTACATTGACACTGCACACTGGGCAACCAGCCCACATTTGGGACAACAGAGTGGCATAGGTGGCAACTTTGGTCCTCAAGGGCTGTTTCTGATGCACCCTCGTTTTTAAGAAGCATTCCTCATGCAGAAATAATGTGTGTAATTATGGTCAAATAACTCAGGCATTCAAACAATTTCAGACATGCTTACCCATTTCCAGAGAGCTGTCATCTTTCATTTTGCCTCCAGACAAGTCCAGCACAACTGTTTGACTTAATGAATGGAGAGTGGTTGTGGTTCTCTGCAGTTGAGAGGCTTCAAGATCTCACTTGTATTTACAGAGGCGGTATCAAAGAATTTTCAAAAGCCTTACATTTTCTTGGTAGCCAACTGTGAGAAAAGGTCATAGTGAGTGATGTAGCACCATTCGGTGCTAGCAAGCTAATGGAGCATAGTGCTTCTTGAGATGATTTGGCAATGGAGTGGAGCAGAGCTGGTATGGAAGTACTCTGTAGATGCAGTTACTTTGCAAGCCAGTAATTAAGAGGAAGGAAGCCTCTAAAGTTGTGTTGGCTCATAAGTAGTTCTGATACTTGGAGTATTTGCTTTAACTAAGATTGTATTTGCTTTTTTAATGCATTTAACTGTGAATAGTAATTTGTTTTAGGCTTGCTCTGTATCAGAAGGGGGTTGGACTTTCAGCTTTCTCTGGCCAAACTGTTGTTCCTTTGCCTGGTGAGGTACCACAAAGCTTTTGTGAGCCAGACGGACCAGGGGTGATCAGAGAGATTCTTGCACTGAGGTTTCGTGGAGCATTGTATGTCTGCAGGGGGGAGCTGAAATGCCATGTCCTGTCCTCAGCAGCCTTACAGCATGTGCCAGCCAGAAGACAGAGAGAGGTGTGTGGGGTTTGCTGCACGATGGGAGCAGTGACTGCAAACTTGGGTCCGAAGTGGCCATGGCAGGGTACGTTGTCCTTGCTGCCTCTAAGCAAGGTTGCTGGTCAGCCATGTGCATCAGTAGTTTGATCAGATGTGTATTTTGCTTCTTGCTAAGGAGCCTAGTTAAAATTACAGAGAAGAGTGAACTCTAATATAATGAATTATGCAAATAATAATAATTGAATTATGTAATGAATGATAAAATAATGAATTATGGATGTTGGGTGAAGCCCCTCATATTTGACCTTTGGACTGGAATCTCTGCCAGGCATGCTGATTCTCAGCTTGGCCGCATTTCTCTGAAGTTTGTTGTGGATAAAAAGCATGTGAGAAATCTGTGAATGATGACCTGTAATGTAAAAATGTATGAATGTAAAAATGTGTGAATTTGTTTCTTTCTTTGTAGCTGTAGGCAAAATCTTTTGATGAGCCTAAATTACATTCTTTAAGGATGCTCATTCAGTCAGTCCCTCTGTTGTCAAGATACTCTGTGGGTTACTTGGAACTGTTGGCAGCCATCTGAAGTTTTTTCTTCTCTCGTTAAAATTAATGGCAGATCATCTGTGTGTTAAGACAGCTTTGAAGATTTAGTCAATGTTTCTAGAGGCAAAAGCAACAATTGTTTCTAAAGCTAGATGCATAAATGCAATATATTCACTATTGTACTTGAAATATGAAACACTTTGATTTCTTTGGGTTTGCCTTCTTGACTTAGTGTTTCTTTACACTTTTGGCTTTTTTTTTTTTAAACTTGCAGTTTGGTTTGTAGAGAAATACAGTGTTCTCCCCACCAGCTCATTGCAGCTACGTTTGGAGAGGGATTTCTAGGACAGGAGGCTAATCACAGTAGCATACTCATGTAAAGGTGGACAAATGTTCAACTTTGGGTCTCTCAACAGCAGCTGCAGTTCCTGTGCTCTCCCTTCTGCTACCCACTCTGACAGGCAATGTGGAGGGAGGCCAGGCATGTGGCAAGCTCGATGCCCATTCTGTGTCCATCTAAATAACTCACACATGTGGACTCACGTACCTCCCTCTGGATTAGGCCAGCTCCTAGTGAGAATGATACTTTTACAAAGCAGGAGATGGTGTTGAATGTGGTAGGAAGCTGGAAGTTCCTTTTTCTTTCCAGTATTTAAGGCCAAGTGACGCTGGAGAGACTGTGCTGGGCAATAATTAAATCAATGCTCAATTGTGTTCTGGTTGACTATAGTCTGTAGTAACCTCAAGTAGATTATTGTGTAAAACACACAATTGACAAAATATACCATGCAAGAAAGTGCGATCTGCACAGAAACTAGAAATCATTATTTTTTCTCTAGGAGATTAAAATTTGGTCTTAGAAGACATACAGCAAATGTGTATAATTGCTGGATGAGTCCCTCCAGAGTTTGTCTCTGATCAGATTCTGTAGAATTACACTCTTGGAAAATACTACTTGTGATTTAATCACAAATCCCAACCAAGGATTATATTTTTTGTCACGATAGTAAGCAATAACTTTTCTATGGACACTGAAGCAACCAAAGAATATGAAATGGAGGGAAATGTTAGAAGAGGGAAAGAAATTTCAAGGAGTTTTAAGTCTTTATTCAAGATGAAATAAGACTGCAGCCATCTTTGCCAGTATTGCTTACTGCATTCGTAGTTAGTAATGCTTTTGAACCTTCGTAAAGTTCAGTGTGACATCTTTTTTTTTCACTTGATGATTAAAATTGTGTGCCAATGTGTTTGTGTCTGAACAAAACCTTACTGTTTAATTGTTTGTTTTGTTTTGTTTTTATTATTTACAAGGTGGAATACATGTTGGTAAAATTTGACCATGAAAATAAGAAAGTGCATTTACTACTCTGTGGTGAAGAAGTTCTTCAAACACTGCAAGACAAGGGGGAGAAGGTAAACCCCAAGTGAGTAGCTGTTTCCAGTTTCTTTTTTGAAGAAAAAATCATCCTCTTATGATGCTGTGCAAAATTTTGTTAACCTGGCTTAACATTCAAGTCTGCTATTGATAAAACTGTAAACCACAGATTCTGATATTTTCAGATAAATCTGGGGTTCAGAAAGTGAAAGATTTTGAGCACACTTGCAGGCAGTCCATGCGCATTTTGTATTATGCTTTGAAATAAAGGATGATGTAATGGTGAGCCTGCAGAAGTTGCAGTTTGGGTGCTTGTTTTGCTCTGATTTTGTGTCTATGTGTATGCAGTAATACACATCCCATAATAAATACACATGTGCATATGTACTTGCTCCTGTATCCTTTGACTACAGGAGCAAGTGAGGGCTGTATAGGGGAAGCCTGTTGTCTGTAGGAGCACACTCCCATTTTTGGAAGAACTAGAAGTGTAGATGTAAGAATGGCAGAGAAGTTTTTCCCTATTCTCTCCTGTGGAAAAACAGCAGTGATCTGTATTTTCTGGTTCTGGTTAAAACCCCAAGAAATAAAGCTTGAGAGAGATGCTAAGGGTGACTGCAATTTGGTGTAGGCAAATCCTGCTCGTTGTACTACATGGCAGCACTGTTACTGCCAAGCTGCACCTTGCTTGCTTTTCACCACTTCCTGATGGTGAGGTACATTGGAAGGTACATTGCGTTCCTCTGTCAAATATTCAAATGCAGGAGATTTTTCT
Source organism: Tichodroma muraria (assembly GCA_013390105.1). Taxonomy (NCBI): domain Eukaryota; kingdom Metazoa; phylum Chordata; class Aves; order Passeriformes; family Sittidae; genus Tichodroma; species Tichodroma muraria. The sequence goes on along the minus strand of WAAG01002545.1, from coordinate 36,773 downwards.
TGCAAGTGGTATTAATTTCTGAAATACTCTGAAATAGAGAATAATTGATACAAATAATTAATCTTTTTTGAAGTTGCAGAAATATTTAAATGTGGCTCTTTTATTATAGTCACCCAACACTTTGGAGACCAGAATATGGAAGTTACATGATTGAAGGAACTCCTGGACAGCCATATGGGGGAACCATGTCTGAATTCAACACTGTACAAGACAACATGAGGAAAAGACGGCAAGAGGCTGCTTCTGTACTCAAAGAAAATGAGGCTGTTTGCACAGTGACATCATTTCCAAGGTGAGATGGTTGAAGTGTAATGCCATGTTTCCTGTTCTCCTTATACATATTTGTATATAATGCCATGTTTCCTTTTTCTCCTTATTGCATATAGCTAAACTGTTCAATGAAACAGGGAAAAATGTGATTTTATTAAAGTACTTTGGCTTGATGTTCCAGTCATGTTTCCTAAAATTTTTGTTGCAACGAGACAAGCAAATAAGCATCTTTTACATTTTTAGGTTGCTTCTAACCTGTGATGATTTTGTATTGGAGAATACTGAATATTTGTAACATAAAGTGTTAAGTCTAGAGTAGTCTACCACATTGAGTTGATGCAGAAAATTATATAGAAAAGGTTTCTCTTTACCTATTTTGCAAACTGTGATCTTTATAAGTAGGAATTTTGCAAAACATGGCTAACCTGATCTAATTTTGATACTACTTTTCCCTAAAGTACATGCAAGCTTCTGGTAGTTTGGGCACCCGGACGTAGTACTTCTATTATACAATACTCTACTTACTGAGTTTAGAAAGGAGAGCATCTCTCCTGGGTTAATAATAGCCTTACAAAGGATGAAATCTATCCTTTGTATTGTTGTAAAGGAATTCTTGAAGAAATTAAATTTAGGATGAACTTCATTATCTAGGAGAAACTGTATTCTGTGACATTCCTTTGAAATATAATTCTAGGCAGAGATTTATTACATTTCTTCTAACTAGCCTGGTCAGTGAAGTGAATGAAGATAGTTATGCTTATAATGGTAAAAAAGTTGCTCTGCAGCAGAAGGGAAGTGGCTGGCCTTACTGGCTAGTTTATTGTGTAATGCAGAATGCAGTAGCCCAAAATTCTTGCTGAGAGGAAGAACAATACAAAATATGCCTTAGCAGCAGTGGTGCCAAAATATCTGCATAATGCCCCATGAATGCTGTTTTAAGAACACTGTTGACAAATTTGCTTTCACTTTATTAGAGTTACATTAGATGTAATAAGAGTTTATTTGAAGTCCAGTGGTTAAGTAGTTGTCAGTGTATTAGAGAATTGGGGTTTTTTCCCCTGCAACCTTACAGGTACATTATGTCGTTTAGTAAATTTTACATACAAATGTTTTGGACCCAGTCTTGCAGGGAATAAAGGGAGATGAGTTCTTCATCCCTTTTTTAGATACAGATATATACTTTTTACATCACCGTAGGAGCAGAGCATTGGACTTCATTGAAAGCCAGTAAACAATAAAATGCAATTTGTTTATGACTTATGGGTCATTCCAAACATACTTTCATCCCTCAGGGATTCTCTCCCTAGGCTAGCCTAATTTAGTTTATTATTTCTGCCTTTCGCTGTCTTGCCATTCAAGTCCTTGTTGGCTTGACTGTAGTCTTGCTAATGTGCATTTCTGAGGTTTCATGGGGTTGAAATTTCTTGCCACATTGTCTCTACAATAAAATGTACATATACTTGTGTGCATCTGGGTATGTACACTGTATGTGAATATAATAAAATCTGTGCCTTTGAAGAGACAAGAAAAACTTTAGTTAGAGTGCTGACAGAAGAAAGGTAAAGAAGTAAGCTTATTGAAATTAAAATAATTCAGTTAAAAGTGAACTATTTGAAAATGCTTAAATATTAAAAAAATTAGTTTAGATGCTAAATGAGTGTTCCTAGTTCCTAAATTTATGAGTTCTCACTGCTGGACCAGAAATTTTTTTTTTTTTTCTTGAGGGCTGGAGGGGTGCAGTTTACAATGTAGCACTTAGGTAAGTGATAAAGCTGGCTTTACAAGTTGTAGGACAACTTACTGAAACGAGGAAGATGAAACAATATTGAACATAAATAATATTCTCAGAAGTGTGTTTCCTGATATTTTGAGTAGTTTGTAATTTTATCAGCTAACTTTTTTTAACCATCCAAATACTAGAACCTTTCAACACAGTCTTTGCCCTTTTTACTGTGCAACATGGAGAAACTAATCTGCTACTTTACTTCAACCTTGTCAAATGTTCCTTTGTCTCAGCTGTATTGAGAGCTTATTCTTGTTTCAGGTGATTCTGAAACTTAAAATGGAGTTTCCCAAAGGAGAGGGATGTATTCTGATTAGCTTGCATATCTCTCAGCATTTTACACCTAATAGCTGCAATTTTTCTTTGCTTATAACATTCATCTCATAGGAGTTTTCAGAGTTCTAGAAGTATTAGAAGATTGAGGATATGTGTACCACTTAAAACTACCTCTAATTCTCATAAAGATGGTTAAGCATATATTTTAAAAGGGGTAGATTGTTAAGAGTAGGGCTGAATAAATTACTTTGGCAATCAACCTGTATCCTCGAGATAAACTTTGAAACACAGAATGCAGCTGCATGTCAGTATTAATAACAAGCACTAACACACTAAAATGTGTGTGTACCCCGCATAGTACTGAAGTTTCCTGTTTCAGCCACTGAAAATGTCCATGTTTGCTGTCTAAAGATAGAGTAGTGGGGTTTCTTTAAAAAAAAGGCTGTGTTAACCATTGTGGAAGATGGTTGTTGGCTGGTTGTCTACTAGAATCCTAATCTCTGATCATCTGACTGTTCTAAAATCACAGTCTGTTTTCATTACAGCTTGGATCTCATTGTTGTGTTATATAGGTTAGGCTGTCCTGGGTTTACACTGCCGGATTATAAGCCAACACCAGTAGAAGGAGGAGCTTCAAAATCCCTCTTTTTTCCAGATGAAGCCATTAATAAACATCCTAGATTTAGGTAAGAATATTTGGGAAATTTGAGAAGTCAAATATTTTGTCTCTGCCTAAATATCATAGACATATCTGCAAATTCTTTACATTAGTAGAATGAAGAGCACTGTAGCTAGTTGCTGCAGATATCACAAAGATTTGGCATAAATGGTTGTGATGACATATATTTTCTTTTCAAAGTGTCTTAAGAAAATTCATTGTTAAGTTAAGGGAACTTTATATAATAGTTCTCAGTATTATGGGGCAAAAAGTGTTGATTTTGCTACTGCAAAATTGTTTCCAGTTTGAAGTCCTGTGCTTAAATGCTTCCATCCCAGTTAATCCAGCTCTTGCTTAGGTATGTCACAGTGACATCTCTGTAGTCAGTAGCTTGCCCTAGTTACTCTGAAGTGGACAGTTTACTTCTTACTGTAAAGTGAGACTTTGGACAATGAAAGTCATTCTGAAGCATACCTTTTAACTTGGCCTTGTGTTCTTCAGGTCTGTAGCCTTTCATTTCTGACTGTTTTGTCAGTATAGCACTGTGAAGTCCATCAAAATAAGTCTGACTTTACTGAAGAAAAATTCAGTGTTGTATCTTTTACAAGTCTGTCTTAAAACTAGGAAAAGAAGCATCCTGGAGGAGAGTGCTCATAATAAATAGAAAGTTGACATTCTGAAACCCAAAAAATTGTTGAGAAGGTAGCTGGAAAAATATTTGCATAAAGAGAAAACTGCATATAATTCAAAGTTTTTCTTTTGTAGTACACTGACCAGAAACATTCGACACCGAAGAGGAGAGAAGGTTGTGATAAACGTACCAAGTGAGTAAATTCAGTCTTATTTTTGTTCTTTTTCAAAATATTTGTTTAGTCATGCTCTGAGTTACTGAGTGTCTGTATTTTCCACACAGTATTTAAGGATAAGAACACGCCATCACCTTTTATTGAAACATTTCCTAATGATGATGGAGAAGCAGCAAAGGCAGCTAAACCAGACTACATATATATGGATGCTATGGGTTTTGGAATGGGAAACTGTTGTCTCCAGGTAAGGTGCATCCACTTTCAAGATGTTACTGCACATTATTTTCAAGTTCCCTTTTCAAGGCCCGTCTTATGTCTACTTTCACTTTCTTCAACTGATGCATTGCACATCAGTATGGCAAAAGGGGAGACAAAAGAACAAGTGGTATGTCTAGTATACTAGTCTTAAAATCCAAGTATATTGGGATTTTATGGCTGGGTTTTGCTAGCAGAGGGGGGCTGCAGGAGTGGCTGCTGTGAGAAAGTGCTTCTCCCATGAGAAGGAAGCTTCTCCCATGTCCAACAGAGCCAATGCCAGCTGGCTCCAAGGCAGACCCACCACTGGCCAAGGCTGAGCCCACCAGTGAGTGGTAGCACCTCTGAGGTATATACAATAAGAAGGAGGGGAAAAACTGTGCAGTGGCGCTGCAAGTGAAGATAGGAATGAGAATATGTAAGAGGAGCAGCTCTGCAGGCACCAAGGTCAGTGATGAAGCAGGGGGAGGAGGTGATCAAGGTGACAGAGCTGAGATTCCCCTGGAGCCTGCAGTGAAGATCATGGTGAGGCAGGAAATTGGTGTTGGAGCAGAGATCCACCTGCAGCCCTGGAGACCCCATACCAAAACAGGTGGACACATGAAGAAGGCAGGATGTGTCACCCCATGGAGTACCCAAGCTGGAGCACTCAGTTCCTGAAAGACTGAACCCTGTGGAAGGGACACACTCTGGAGCAGTTAATGAAGTGTAGCCCATGAGAAGGGCTGTTGTGGTTTAAACTCAGACAGCAAAAAAGTATCATGCTGTTGTTTCCTCACACACACATATACCTGCTTACCCCTGGTGGGATGAGGAGGCAAATCAGTAAAAGGTGAGACTTGTGGGTTGATATAAAAACAGCTTAATATTTGAAGTAAAATAAAATATAGTAAAAATGGTAATGAAAATAGGAGAGAAGGGAATAAAACTCAAAAAAGTGTTGCTCAGCAGTATAGTTGCTCACAACCGTCTGACAAATGCTCAGCCTGTCCCTGAGCAGAAGTTGACCCCTCGCAACCAAGTCTCCCAGTTCATGTACTGAGCATGATTCCATATGGTATGGGATATCTCTTTGGCCAATTCAAGTCCCAGCTGTGCTCCCTCCTGGCTTCTTGTGCAGCTGCTCGCTGGTAGAGCATGGGAAACTGAGAAGTCCTTAATTTAGAGCAAGCCCTGCTCAGCAGGAACTAAAACATCAGTGTGTTATCAACATTATTCCCATACTGAATCCAAAACACAGAACTGTACCCAGCCACTAGGAACAAAATTAATTATCGCAGCTGATGCTGGGTCAAAGACACGTGTTGGAGCAGTGAACCTGTTCTTTGGAGGACCTGTTGTTTGGAGGGTTGCAGGGAAGGGACCCCACACTGAAGCAAGAGAGTGAGGAGTCCTCCCCCTGAGAGGGAAGGAGCAGCAGAGACAATGTGTGATGAACTGACAACAGCCCTTGTTCCTTGTTCACTTGCACTGCTGAGAGGGGAGGAAGTTGAGAATTTGGGAATGAAGTGGGTTTTAAGATTTAGTTTTTATTTCTCATTATTGTACTCTGATTTGACTTGTAATAAATTCCGTTAATTTCCCCAAATTAGGCCTGTTTTACCTGTGACAGTAACTGGTGAGTGATCTCCACCGCACCAAGCTGGGTCAGTGTTGATCTGCTGGAGGGTAGGAATGCTCTGCAGAGGGACCTGGACCTGCTGGATCAATGGGACAAGGCCAGTTTCATGTGGTTCAGTAAGACAAAGTGCTGAGTCCTGCACTTTGGCCACCACAAGCCCATGTAGAGCTACAAGCTGGGGACAGAGTGGCTGGAAAGCTGCCCGGTGGAAGAGGACCTGAGGATGCTGGTTGATGTCCAGCTGATCATGAGTCAATGTGTGCCCAGGTGTCCAAGAAGGCCAGTGGCATCCTGGACTGTGTCAGCAATAGAGTGACCAGCAGGACCAGGGCAGTGATTGTCCCCCTGTACTGGGCACTGCTGAGGCCACAGCTCCAGTGCTGTGTCCAGTTCTGGCCCCTCACTCTGAGAAAGACCCTGAGGGGCTGGAGCGAGCCCAGGGCAGGGCAGTGGAGCTGGTGAAGGGGCTGGAGCACAAGTCCTGTGAGGAGCAGCTGAGGGAGTGGGGGGTGTTTAACCTGGAGACAAGGAGACAGGGGAGACCTTATCGCTCTGTACAGCTGCCTGAGGAGGTTGTAATCAGGTTGGGGTCAGCCTCTTCTCTCAGGCAACCAGCGCCAGGACAAGAGGAAATGGCCTCAAGCTGCACCAGGGGAGGTTCAGGTTGGACATCAGGAGGAAATTCTTCACAGAAGGGGTGATTAGATATTGGAATGGGCTGCCTCAGAGAGGTGGTGGAGTCAGTGTACCTGGAGATGTTTAAGGAAATACTGGATGTGGCACTCAGTGCCATGGTCTAGTTGACAAGGTGGTGTTCAGTCATAGGCTGGACTCAGTGATCTCAGAGGTCTTTTCCAATCCAATTGATTCTGTGATCTCTCCCTGGCCTTACCTTGATCCTTCCATTACATTTTCCCTGTCCAACTAAGAGTGGAGTGATTAAGTGGCTTTGGTAGATACCTGGCATCCAGTCAGGGTCAATCCAATACACCAGGTTTATTTGCTTGCATTGTATTTTTTTCTGCTAATATTCAAATGTAATTGGATGACTTGCTGAGAGGGTTTCTTGAGCTGGTTAAACTACATTTGATCAAGCACCTTCTCCTGAAACTCCAGCACTTTTTGAGTGTGAAAGGTCATCTTCCACTCTGGTCATCTTCTAGGCATGACCGAAGGACACCGTGGAGATGGAAACTGAGCTGTCCTGTAGGAATGGGAGAGGTTTTTTAGTTACTCAGGGTGTTTTCCTTCTTCTGTACCCTTAGAACAGCAAAAGTAGGGTGTGGCAAGAGGTTGTGGGCATATTTTTAAAAATAAGTAGCTTTCTGCTTTTATATGATTTTATTTCATTTACAAACATCATGAACTCCTGTATAAAGTTTCTTATTCTTAAATATTTTTAGCTGTCTGTTAAGGAGTTGTCTTCTCAGTGTTTGTACCACAAACCTACCCAAATCCATGTGGGTAGTTGTCTTCTCTGACTGTGTGCTGGAAGATATTTTTGATTGTTTTCTCTCATTTGAATATGCCCACTTTTTGTGGTTTTTAGTAATTTGCCTGAGTTATTCCTGTCTTACAGTATCTTTCTTCCCTTTAAATCCAGGTGCTGAATATTAAGAGTGCTTTAATCCTTTCATTTTGTTTGCTTTAAATGTTTCTCTGATGCTGGGCACTTACCAGCATCAGATTAATCACCAGCATCAGGTAATCAGATCATGATTACCTTAGGTAATCAAGGTGTATTTCACTCTTGATAAAACGTGCCTGTTGCCATCACAGTCTTGGAAGCAGAGCTAGGAAGAAGCTAGTGTTAGCTCTCTATGGGATTAAAGGAAATTCTCCAGGCTCTTCTTGTTTTGTAGCAGAGACAGAAAACCTCATAAAAAGCACTCCCTTTGAACTTGAGAAACTACGAAAGTTGTATAAATAAAAGCTCTTGATAGGTGCTACATATGGTTTCTTGTCACTAGGGCAAATTATGGTGAATCTGATGAGATAGTGAAGTGTACATAATACTGTGTGGTTTTACAAGGTGTTAGTTTGCCATGGTTTGTTTTATACTGTCTCTATTATCTAAGACCAATAAAAGAAATCCAGCCTTATTCAGTCATTGTATGAACTTTAAAAACATTATTAAATTCCTTTTTAAAGGAATGCTATTTTACTTTTACATACTGCTACATTTTATTATTACATTCTGGTAATCAGTGGCCAAATTCAAATTTGGTAGTCCTGTTATCATCAAAGGAAAAATGAAAACAAGGCTGGCAGCTGCTTCTGTATCAACTGATAGTTCCTGATAGCTGACTAGAAGAAAACATGTATTGCCGACCTATTTTTGTGGGGTAGTTTGTAGTATATATACTACTTTCGTGTTTGGGGGGGATGGTCTTGTTGGTTTGGTTTTTGCTTTTTTTTTTCATACTTCACACCAAGCTACAACTTGGTTGATACATTTCCAGAGGTAAAAATAATGTCCTGATGAGCTTGGGCTGCAGTGGCCTGCACTGGCAGTAGTCCTGCTGGAGAAGAAAGCCATGCCCTTTTCCTCAGTAATGGGACATTTGCCTAGAAACCATGTTGAATCTCAGTTTTCATGTGGTTTGGAATGAACATAAAAAGAAATGGTAGGCAAATATCACTGTCTGGGGAAAGACTGTGGGTGTCCTGTCAACCCACTCCCACTTCAAGGCTGTCTCCCTAGTGCCGAATGTCCAAAATTAGTGCTGAGGTATCATACTTAGCTGCTTTTCTGCAAGATAACTAATTAATCTTGTCTTTTAACCAACTGGGTTTTTGTTTGTTTCCTTGTTTTTTTTCTGAAAAACAAAACAAGCCACTTGAAGGATAGACACAGAAGGAATATTTTTTCCACTGCACAGCTGCTTTCTAATTTGGGATGTTTTAATGAATATTGGATGAAGATTTGAAAAGACAAAACAAACACAAATCCCATATTTCCCCTATATCGCCATCATCAACACCCCCCAAAAAATCCATCACTGAGGTACCATTGAACTCCGGAGTTTTGGAGGGATTTGTTGGGTTATTTTGTTTTTAAGTCTTACTTGAGGTGCAATTTGGTATAGTGGCATGCTGAGAAGAACATTTGTGTTTTGTGGGATGCTCTTTATTATTATCCTTGAAGAGGGAAGCCTGTGTACAGCTGCAGTTCTTCAGGACAGCAAGCAGAGATCTTGATTTGCAGCTGAAGCCTGTTGTATATTATGATAGTGGTACAGGGGTACATTCCCATCTAAGTTTTCCTCTGATCTGTGAATAAACTACTAAGATAAAGGGAGTTTTGAGACTGATCACTCTGTGCAGTTTCTAAATTCATAAAATGTTGGTTTGCAAAGTCTAGAGGGAAAGGTCTGCTACTAGAAATGTGTCTTCTGTTTGATGCTGCTCTGAGTAAATTTCACAAAAGTATTACAAAGGAGTTACCTATTCCAGCGGCCTATCTGTGTTAGGGCTTCCAAAGCATTAATGCCTTCTGCAAATAATATTTCTTTTCTATTTTTTTGCTGGATTCAGGCTTCTAATACAGAAGAAGCTGGACTTTTTTTTTTAAATGGAAGTTACAGTAGACACACATTCTTTTTTCCCCCACAATTTTTCAGGATCAAAGGCAACACAAAATGTTCTTTAAAACAGGATTAGCGTCATACAAAACAAATGTTAAATCTACAATAGAGTTTGACTGTTGTTCGAAGTAAGTAGGTTCCTGGCTTACTTCCTGAAGGTGCATTACTCACCTGTGTATATTCTAGATGTTAACTCAGTTTTCTTTGATTCTGGCAAGTGTTTGTATATTCAGCCTCACCATAGAAACATTATGGTCTGAAGTCTTTTAATGAACTTGGAAATGGCATGGAAAGAAGCTTGTAGATAGGTAGGGCAGAAATGTGTGCAAGACTTTGGGGGAAAACCCCACACAAAAAAAATCCCCCACAGAACCAAACAAAAAAACCCTAAAATTTT
>WAAG01002545.1:4457-27112 GCA_013390105.1 Tichodroma muraria | reverse complement strand
CTAGCTACGATTTGTCCCATTGTGGTAAGTAATGGACATCTGTCAGATGAACTCTTCCTTAGTGGCAAAACCACTATATATAAAATAATACCCAAATTACAAGCTCACAAATTGGGTACCCTGGGATACCAGGGTAGTCTGGTAGAAGAGTCTTTCTAGGTTGCCACATGAGTCGTGTTAACTATTTAATGTGCAAATGACACCACAAAACAGATAATATCTCTTCCTTCTTGGCCCTTGTGTCTATTTCTTCCCCTCTGCTCTCACTCCCACATGCGTGAGACTCTTGTTGAATAGTTTTAGAAATAGATTTGGGCAGTTTTTCATGAAAACAAGGCAAGCTTGCTCCTTAAAACAATTTTTAATTTTTCAACTGGTGTTGAAAACCCTCTGATGTTACAGAGGATTTCAGCTTTGTTTAAATCTGTCCCTTTTATAAGCATGTTGTCATAAACAAGTGTTTATAACAGGAGTTATGAAAATAAAGTATCTGGTCTGGATGATGAGTAGATGCTGCCTTGAGTGAGGTATGTTCCAGCTGTGTTACTAAGGTGCTTGGCCAAACAAAAATAAACAAAATAAAATGATTGCCAGGTGAACTTTGGAAGTGAGCGAGCAGAGTACTTGCTGATTTGTCTCAAAAGTACTTCTGACAGTGTCATTTTTGTGTTCCTTAAATGCTCATCTTTAGAGGTAAAACATTTGGAGAGTGTCAATGTGAACATTGATGTGAGTGGTCAGATGCCACTTCAGGAATGCTAACCCTTGATCCAGCCGTTCTTGGGAGGCAGCAGTTGAGATATTTCTGGTTTTACGGGCTTTGGCTGTATGTTAAACTGAAGTATATATAATTCAATTCCTTCTGGATCCCTTTCCAGTGGGGCTGTATTTTGCTTTTGGTTCCTTGGCCTGTCCTCTATTTTGATATCAGGCTGTTTCATTTTAGATGGCGTTGAGTGCTGCATCTCCATTCTACAGAGGCTATGTGTCTGACATTGACTGTCGCTGGGGAGTGATCTCTGCTTCTGTGGATGATCGAACGCGGGAGGAGAGGGGGCTAGAGGTAAGTCATGTTACATAGTAGGTGTCGGGGTTTTCAGGCAAAAAAGTTAAATCTCCTTTAGTATCAAATTCCGCTTGTGCTCATCAGAATCCCTGATGAGGGAATGTGATCGTCTTTTTGTAAATACAGGAGAGATGGTGTAAATACTCACCTTGGTTGATCGTTTTGTGTTAATAAATACATATTTTTAATTAGATATGGAATCCCAGTCTTCCACAGCTGGCTGAAAAGGGCCCCCATGATGAAACTTTCTAATTTATGCTTGAGCCCAAAAGGCAAAAACTGTACTAGATTAAATAGCGGGTGCTGCTGAGTTGTATAAACTAGAACTAAATCAAGAGAGCCAGGTGTCAGAACTTGTAGAGTTTCTCTAAGCAGGAATTTCCATTCAAAGCACTTATAAAATTACATAAAATAAATAATTTTTAAAATTTACTTGAAATATTTCTTGAACTACCTATTTTAAGGGCATCTCTAACAGTATGCACATGGTGAAACTGTTGGTATGTGTTTAATGCTTTCCAGGTGCTTGGGGTGATGGTGTATTACATCAGGAAAACATTTCTACTTCTAGAGAATTCTAATCAATGTGTGATGACTGACTTTTTGCTCAGATATATATGTCAGCAAACAAACTAGTCATAATTCCAGAATCACTTTATATTGAGCCTGGTTAAGACTCATGCTTTTAATAATTTTAATTGAGGTTGTAGGGTTTTTTAAATAGGATAATAATTCTCAACGTGTCATTAGTGAGCAAAACTTAGGTAACATTGTTAACAAGCTGTTAAAATATTGTATTCTTAAATTATATAGCCACTGAAGAACAACCATTATAGAATCAGTAAATCCAGATATGATTCCATAGACAGTTATCTATCTGAATGTGGTGAGAAATACAATGACATTGATTTGACAATAGACAAAGATATCTACGAGCACCTAATAAAGGAAGGTAAGTGTTTGCTTCATTATGAGCAGGTTAAGAATTGTGTTTGCAGTGTGTGGGGATGTTTTATGTTTTTGTTCTTGTTTGTTACAAACATTGTGCAGCCTGATGAAACTTTCTAATTTAGGACTACCATTGACCACCTTTTGGCACCATCTGTGCAGAGTTGTCTTGAGAGTTTTTTAGAAAGGATTCATTTGTAACAGAAACTGTCCCTAATGTATCAAACTGAGTTTCTCAAGCTGGAATTAATGTTTTATTTTTATGGAGAGAGCTGAACTGCTTTAGGAGACATGGCACAGAATGCATCAGAAAACAGGAAAAATGGCAGCCACACCAATATTCGACTGCCATTTTCAAACAAGATCCTGTTTGGTTTTGAGGTTTTTTCTGGTTTTAATCATTTCCTTCCTTCCTGAAGTCATCACTTTAACAGGATGTGGTGGGTTGAGGTAGCACTGCAGTGTTAGATATTTTCAGTCTTGTGAAAAAAATAATTTCCTAGAGCCTGTTTTGATATGTGTGAATTGTTTGTTTGAATTTTCATTTTGTAGGTATTGACCACCTTTTGGCACAGCATATTGCACACTTGTTCATTCGAGACCCATTGACTTTGTTTGAGGAGAAAATACATCTAGATGATGCAAATGAATCCGACCATTTTGAGGTTATGTTTGATTTAGAGGAATAAATATATATATATATAATTGCTTATTTTTATAATACTACTTAATTGGAGGATGGCTGTATTAGCTAAGATTTATTTCATTAATTTTTCATTTCAGCTAGTTTTTTAGCATATGACTTTGCAGTTATGAGCACATTCATTTATTCATTTTATCTCTTATTTAGAAGATGATGGCATATACTTTAAACCAAATAAAATATGAAGAGCCTAAATTATGTAGCTGTGTAATGTTAAGGGGAACTGTCTATTTTTAAGGCTTCCTGAAAACTGGTTTGTATTTTATTTTTGTAGAAATCTCTCTTTTATGGGGTAATTGCTGTGGTAATATTAGGCCTTTTTAGTTCAGGATGTGTCAGCCCCTCATGAAGAAATAGTCAGCTGCATGCCAGTCCCTTAGTGTCTTGTACATAATACTCAACCAAAATAGCATGAGAAAGTACAACGTATTTGCTCCTAGGATGAGTAGTTGTACTGCAGGCTTTAGGAAGTTACAGCATTTACTTTGAAACCACTTCTCTAACCTGCTGCACTGTTCCACGGAAAACACTAGGACTCTAGTTATCTGCTTATTTTTCTTTGATTATGTTATAGAATGATGTGTATCTTGATTATGACAAATTATTTCATGTGCTTTGCAGAATATTCAGTCTACAAACTGGCAGACAATGAGGTTTAAGCCACCACCTCCAAATTCAGATATTGGATGGAGAGTGGAATTCAGACCTATGGAGGTACGGAAGACCTCAGCATGTACAAGTGCACATTTCCTTTTAAGTGGAAAAGTACCAGGCATTCTGCCATCCAGTATCAAACTCCTATTACTTGTGCTGTGTTTTCTCCCCTTTGATTTGCTAGATGCAAGTGAAGTGGACAGCAGTATTTAATCAGACATGGACTGTGGGAATGTAACTGACAGGAGAATCCACTGCAGCACATCAACGCATGCTAATGGATTTGGGGTGATGGGGAAAAGAATTAGGCTTGTATTAAAGCAGCAGTAAACAAAGCCCCATTTAGCTTCTAGAGACTGTATTTCTCCAGTACATTTCCTGGTACTGAACAATTCCACTGTCACAGTTTTGTTTTTTTCACAAGTGTTTTTATTCTATAGCTGGCTGTTTCTAAGCTCTCTGAATTTAATCCTTTTCGAGTGGAAATTTTAAAAGCTACTATACTTCTGTAATTAGTCAGAGAGCCTAAAGGTGCAGGGTTATTAGTCTTTTGAAACACAAGTGTGCTTTGCATCGAATTGCAGGGTTGAGTTTGTTGAAACGTGTGCGCGCATTGTGCGCTGGAAGTCACTGCTGGTGACTGCGCGTGTGCATCACCCCTCGGCGAGTGCAGTGTGTGTGAGCACAAGTTCCAGCATGAACATCTGAGTCAAACTGTTCCAGGCTGTCCTTGCATGAGTGTGTTCCCACTAAAGTAATTGAACCTCTACTCTTTCATGTCTAGGTCCAGTTAACAGACTTTGAAAACTCTGCGTATGTTGTGTTTGTGGTATTGCTAACCAGAGTGATTCTGTCATATAAACTGGATTTTCTCATTCCTTTGTCCAAGGTAGGTGTGAAAGATCAGATCTGTTAGAGCTAAATGTAATGGATTTGCATCAAGTCTGACTTTTAACCCCTGCAAGCTAGGAAATAATATTTGTCCACTTACAGAACAGCCATTTTTATCTTCCAGACAGTTTTCATCTGTACCAGTACTTTGAATTAATTTAAGCTCTACAATATTGAACAAATATTTTACTGCTGTCTCACGGAATTAAACATAGACAAATGCTGTATGAATTTCTGTGATGCCTAGCAGTGTCCAGCTGCTGCAGAAACATTGAGAGATACATTGTCACAAGGTCATTGAGGCTGGGAAAGGGTATGTTTCCCCCATTTTACATGTGGGGGGAAATAATCTGCAGAAGTCAAAACAAAAACTTTGGACTTACCTTAACACCAATATTGCCTGTGTCTCATGCTCTTATTCTGTGTTTTGTTTGTATCTGGTGGGGAGGGAAAGGAGGAGTTCAGCATACTGAGTGTTGCACAGTATTTGAGTGGAAACAAATACTGCTGATTCTGGTCACAACTGTGACTTGTCTTTAGACAGACAAGCCATGCAAAATGTACTTTTTCCTTAATCTTGCCCTCACAATTGCTGAACTGTTTTGTGTGAAACTGTCCTTGTGTGTCTTCTTTCTGAGGCACTTGACTAAAAAATGGATTTTTAGATGGATATTCCTGTGATGTTATAGGTAACTTTCAAAAAGGACCTTGTGGGGCAGAAGGCTTTTGACACTATGCTGGAAAATCCAGCATAGCCATAGTATCCTGTGGCTTTTCATAGTTTTTAAATTAAAGTGGAGAAAAATACTAAAATTGTAGGTTTACAGTAATCATACTATCCATACATTGTATGATTTGGTATGACTTCTAAAAGGAACTTCAGGGAGTTCAGACTGCAAAAATAATGCAGCAATTTAGCGCTTAGATTACATAATTACTTTGTTATTTGAGTGTCTCAAAAGCACAAAATTTTTAACTACCAGTTAAGAGTAAGAGATCAGGTGCTGAAAGAACCTGAACAGAATGGGAGGGCTGGGGGGGCTTAAAATTGCTTGAGCTTGCCAAGCAATTTGGCAGGTAATGCAACACGGAATTGCACAACAATTGGTAAGCCTGCCTCTTTCAAATAAAATAATAGGGGGTTATGGGGCTAATCTCACACTAATCTTGGCTGTCTGATTGAATGCGGTTGAACGCTCATCAGCTGGGACTGGAGTTCTTTCAGACTTTCAAAACAACCTGTTGTGTAAATAGGTTTCATAATATAAAATGAATTGAAAACAAGGCTTGGAATGGTAAGAAAATGCAGATTTTGCATAGCCTTTAGTTAAAGATCAGACAATGAATTCAGCAAATTATATCTCTTTTTCTGAAGACAATATAGTTAAGCTAATGTCCAAAAGCTGTATGATGTTAATTCTCTGAGCACACACCAACCAAAGAACTTCAACAAAATCTTTGATCTAGAAAGACAGAAGATTGCTTATGTCATTTGCAGAGCAAACACTGTAGTTTGGAGGACTTTCGAGAAGCCTGAAATTTAGAACTTTTTTGCTAGAAATCTAAGTTTAAATATCTAATAGATATTTGGGCATGGAATAGATACAATTCCTATACAAACTTACTTGAATGCTGTTTCTGAAGTTTGTTTAATACAGTGATAATTCTTCTAAAGACAGTGATGATTTTGTTAATAAAATCAGCAAATTATGGCTAGGGAACTTGAAATTTTCTTCTTTCATACTTATTTAAATTGCATCTAAATATGCACAGAAGTCTGCCAGAAGGGATGCAACCTGTTAATCATAACTGTTCCTGTATTTTCTTCTAAACTTAAATTAGCATAGCATGTTCTAACATAATACCATCACCTATTCTGCTGGAGAGCCAGTTTAATAGAACATCATCTATTCATGGGTTTGTCCTGGACACTGGAGAATTGAATAAAACTTGGCTTGACCTTGTGTCATGAAATAGTAAGAAATATAGTAGATATTTCAATTTATGAAACCCAAATGTGACAGTTTGGTTGAATCCCACTTCTCTAAAATGTCACAGATCTCTGAAATACTTTTTTTGCCAGGTGGATGAAAACATGAAGGTGGCCCAGAAAAGAGATGCTGTACGACAGGGAATGTTTTACTTCAGAAAAGATATATGCAAAGGTATCACATCAAGTAATCTGACTAATACTTTTGTGGATGTTTAGTGCATGTCTTCCCTTTTAACCATTTTTTCTTTTCCCTTTGTCACATGTGAAGGTGGAAATGCTGTTGTGGATGGATGTGGCTCTGCACAGAATGGGACAGGCACCGACACAGAAGAGTACACCTTAATGAGTATTGATACAATTATCAATGGGAAGGTCATAGCCTCTTCTACCTGGAACACATTCTATTCTACCCTCCCAGAAACCAGACTGAGTGTGTTTTATGCTGATTATGTTCTCTTACACAGGAAGGAGTCTTTCCTGGTTTGATCCCAATTTTGAATTCCTATCTTGAAAACATGGAAGTGGATGTGGACACAAGATGCACCATCCTAAACTATCTGAAGCTAATAAAAAAGAGAGCCTCTGGTATGTCTGATATTTTTGGATATTGACTTTCTTCGCATTTTTCTACTTTCAGTTGGATAAGACTGATGGGAGCTGTGAATGTCTCGTTAGCTATTGAATCACTAGAGTGAAGGACTGGAGTGTGTTCTGTGGCTTAAATCTTGTCCTGTCTATTTTTGATTTTTAATGTTTAGTGATCCATTTTAGAACTTAAATTAGGAGTAACTGATAAGAATAACCATCATGGTTTAGAGTGTATACCCAGTCCTAGATTTTGCTTTTCAACACTGTTTACTGCTGCTTCTGCCACTGTTGTTCACTTTATAGTAGTTTAAACATACACTAGTCCACTTTGCCCTGTCACTTGAGTGTTGTAGGAGTATTTGAGGCTCGGTCTAAAAGCCTGCCTGGTATTACTGGTGTGACTCCAAAGCTTACTGCTCCGAGGCATTCGTAAGTCTAAACTCAGGTCTGCTGGACCATGGGACTAGACTTCAGCTCACTGATAAGAAAGTCCTTCCATAAGTAACCGAACCTCCTTCAAGGCAGCGCAGAGCAGGCTCTTCCACTGTCTTTCCCATGTTGCAATGTTTCTCAGGACAGGTATATAATGACTGTTTATGTTTCTTCTTAAAAGGCAGCAGTATAATGAGTAAAAGATGCAGGCTAAGCTTAATTGAAAACTGTGTGCTTAGCTCAGTCTGCAGCAGCTTTTTAACTTTTTCTGTGTAAATCCCCTGTATAACTGCATTGATGTAAATTTAGCTAGATGGTTAATTTTAGCCTCATAAGTCAAGAATTTTTTTTTTCTTCCCCCTCTCCCCCCCACCTCGAGTTTTAAACTAAAGTGTTGCATTTAATTCTTGAAAATTACTGTAGAAGCTTCTAAGTAAAGACCTTTCCAAAGCTGAGGTGGAAATTGGGATTTTGTCTTATCTGGTAATTCAGTACTTTTGCAGTTCTTCAGAATGGTAACATATTTTTAAACATTCCCTTTGGTTTGGTTTTTTTTCCTTCAGAGAAATGGTCTTGAGAAAACAAGGAATCCATAACTCTTAGAGAGTCTTTTTCCTAAGGCCTAGTGACCTGGGTCCAACCCCAGCTGCAGGTGTTCCCCACCAAAGAAAAACTTTGCTACCTCGTGCAAAATTGTGGTCATTGCAAAAGTCAGCTCCTGTATTTACAGACCTAAAAGCTGTGAGAGCAAGGCAGATAAGCATGTAGGGATTATAGTTCAGCTCTTCTGAACTGAAATGACTTTTGAATGAAGCTTCTTAAGAACTAGAATTCACAGAATAAAAAAGCATTAGGTATTGTATTACTGTGTGACGATGTTTCTCAGTTGTGAGCTTTGGATTATTCCAGTTTACTCTTGATCTTAAATCAAATGTTTCTGATCTGCAGCCTGTTTAGTATGAGTGTCCACAAAGAGTGGCCATTTTTCAGATTTCCCAAATGTTGAACACAGCACTCAAGAGTTAAGACCGCTGACACCTTAGCTGCTGTGGCTGTAACCTTGCCTCGGCATAATTCATTTGAGCTTCAGTCACCTCCTCTCCTGGAGCACAGCAAGGTATTACTCTCCTGCTCCCTGTATAGCTGGTGTGTGACTGCCACCACTCAGTGAGACTACAGATTTGCTAGGCAGGCAACAGCTGCTGACCACCACCAAACATTAATGAAAGCAGTACTGAGGTAGCAGCATCAAGTGGTCCTTGTCCTGGTGGGCTCTCCTGGCTCCTGATTGCCTGCAGTGCAGTAATCACAGAGCTTGATGAGCATTCACAGATGTGATTTCCATGATCTTTGCCTTACCTTTCTTGAAGCAGTTATACTTCTGGTCCTCCTAAAGTCATACAAGAAGAAATGACACAGTTCTGTTATATGCTTTTTGAAAAAATTAATTCTGTAGTTTTTCATGTTTAAATGCTCTTTGCAGTTATTCCATGATACACCTTCTAGTTCCTGTATTGTAGGATCATGTTTTATCTACTCACTTGTCATCAGCATTCATAATAGTGTGGACTTTTCCAGTATATTGTTGCTCCTGAACTGAAAATTCCCTTTGCCTCTCTTTGCCTGGAAAGTCTCGCCCCTTTTGTCAGGCAGTGGTGCCATACTCCCATAAGTACTTCTGAGAGCTGCAGGCTGTGCTCCCAGTGAAGGAAGGTGTGCAGGGGACAGCGGGGCAAGGATGAGGAGTGCCTGGGCTGCCTGGCCACTAGGTGTCTGTGTCGGTGTGCACTGGGCACTCCCCAGCTCCTCCTGCACTGACCATGCACAGCTTGCCCTTCAAACGTGTCTCTTTTTAAGCTTCACTCCACTCATCTCCTGACTCCACTGACTTTCTTGCAAGCTCCCTGCTTCTTGTTGGTGTCAGAAAGTTTTCATGTTGAGTTTTTAGTGCCTTCAAGAAATAAAGCCTCTTGGGTAATTTTTTACTTACTCTCTTATGTAGAGGTATAAACTCTGGCCTCATTCCTTTAAAACATTACTTCTGGTTTTTGAAGCACATTTTGATTTCTAGTAATCTTTTTTATTCTGCTTTTCTTTCTGGTACTTTCTGCAATTTTTCTGATTTGTCTTCATGTACATCTGTTCAAAACCACTGCTAAGATATGTTTAAATAATGTTTGATTCTTTTTTATGTGTATGTTCCTTCATGCTTCCTCTAACTTGATTCCTCTTGCTTTTTATAATATTCTTAAACCAAAGACTTCTGTAGTGGAAACACTTGACTCTTGCCACTCTCACAACAAAGCTGATGTTCCAGGAGGTAGCCATGAAAGTTTTATTAGGCTCTTTGAGCATCCCATCAGCCCATCTTAATATCTTAACTGTCAGAGTTACCTTAAACTTGCAGTAGTTAAGATTTGCTTGCACATGCTGCATTCAGGAACAAGCTTCAGCAGCCTGGACACTGGTGTCCAGCCAGCCCCCAGCTGCTACTTGATGGGGATGCCAGTCTCCTCCTGCAAGTGTTGTGTGTCATTCAGTGACCTTGTATAGAGGTGCTGGGGACCCTTAGGTACCTGCTGACCAACCCAAGAACTGTGGAGTGAAGCAGAGGCACTGTGTACAAACCAGAAGTTGGTATAATTAGGAACCAGCCTATTTTTTGCTGGAGTAGCTGCCAAAGGGAGAAAGAATAATAAGCCAAGGTTGACTGATCAAAACTAGCGGCTCAGTTGGATGGATCAACTACAAACTTATTTATATAAATTCAGTAGTACAGAGGTGTCTGTTGATTCATCTCAGCCAGGTTCTGTGCTAAATGAGGTGTTTAAGACTTTTTGCTATACAAGCTGTTGGTAGCACCTGTTCCAGTTGCTACTTATCTCTGCATTATGTCATTGGAACATCTGAAAGTTGGAAAGTTTCACCAGGTAAGTGGCTTTTAGACAATCAGGGATATGTCAGCTTAATTGTGCCTGTACTTCAGCTGTATTTGAAAACCAAAAAGTATAGGAATGTGTTCCTCATGAAAGCATGGGCTACTCGTTAATTGTGTATATAGTGCACAGAACTCTAGGTGTTCTACTGCTAAATTTGGTTGTATAAACTGTGACATTAAATTTTCTCTTGCCCACAGGAGAATTAATGACAGTTGCTCGATGGATGAGGGAATTCATCGCACAGCATCCAGACTACAAGCAAGACAGTGTGATAACTGATGAAATTAATTACAGCCTTATGTGGAAATGCAACCAAATCGCTCAAGGCCAGGCAGAGTGTCCTGAACTGTTGGGGGTAGGATTTAATAAGAAACAAAGTGGAAACAAAACTGACTCTTTGTAATGAATAAATGAATGCTTCTTAAATAATAAAAAGATTAAGCCTTTTAGCAAAGCACTAGCAAAGTTACTGTGAATCTGGTACAGTTTCATGGTGTGAAGACCAAAACAGGGATACTGCACTATAAAATGGGCCAATCTGCCTAAATATTCATTTAAGGCATCCTAAAATAGGCATATTCTTATTGTTAATGTTTATACAATATACATGTAAATAGTAAAATATTTTTATGATTAACATCAATGTATTTTAATAACATTGTAACTAAGGTTATTGTGAATTAGCTTGCAACTTTTTTATGCTTAATATAGAAAGAAAAATTGTCATGAACAGCTTTGTAAATGTAATGGTACTTGTATATTATATGCATTCCAGTTACTGAATGTTTACTGTAATTTTTTAACCTGGAATGTGCTAAGTAATTTACCTTATTGTGTAAGAAAAAAAAAAAGTCTTTCTGGATCTACCTGAATCACAGATACTTCTTCTTTCCATTTGGGTTTTGAAAGTATGTAAGAACAGACAAATATATGCGCATCCCAATTGTTAAAATTACAGCGGTTTCTCAGTTGCCACAAGACCTTCATCTGCTTATAAACTGTAAAACTCAGCGGAACAGATCTGTCTTTATTCAGATAATACAAGTCAGCATGCCTGCAGATGCAGTTTTTTTTTCTTCCCCTCTAAAATAAGCTGTAGGCTGTCTCAGTTCAGAAATCTGCCTGATGATTTCACAAAAAAGTAGTAATGGGAGGTGTGTCGAAAGAGAGGAGGAAATGAGAGCTGGACATACAGCTCACTTCACAAAGGAACCAGAGATGGCTGCTTGACTGCTCTTCTCCCACATTGCTGCTCTTCTCATAGTCGACAATGGCTGCAGCACAAAACCAAACTTCTGTCCATTCTTTCTGAAGGTTGAGTTTCTCATTTTGTCGTTTTGTTAATTACAAATATTTTTGTCAGCATGTTTATTTTCTATAAGGTAATTTAGGTAGGTGGCTGGGGTTACCTACATAGCTGTAGTTATGGACAACTTGATCCCCTCTAGAAAACAGTTCGAAGAGAAAATTTGGAATGCACTAATCCTTTGAATTGGAAGCTGGTGCTGGGAGTGACTGTAAAATATTTAAATTCAGCCATTGCATCTGTAAATAAAGCAAACTTAAGGGGCCTTTTTGATTTAGCTTCTGAACTGATTTCTAAAAGTGAATTGCATTAGGGGTAGAAGATACAAAGCTTAATGGAAGCATATATAAATACCTAAGATGTAATGATTTTTTTAAAAGAACTAATGGAGAAACTGCAGTGAGAGGTGCATTGAGAAGCTTTTATGTACTAAATTACACTTTGTTCTGTGTTCACAGGTGTGCTTTAGAGAATAAAAAGAATACTCTTTTTCTGCAGTGGTGAATTTGTTTTAATTTAGATGTAGGCATATGCTAATTTAGTTTCTGTAATAAGGAAATAAAAATAAAATCTGCGGTATGTGTTGGTCACTTGCATGACTTGAACCCACATTTTCAGATTCAAAAAAGGAGGAGTTGCATACCTGGCAAGTACAACTCACCCAGACTCACTTTGTTCACAGTGGAGCTTCTCAGGACTCAGACAAATGGTCTGATACTCCTACAGTAAAGAAGTCCTTGATGTTGTCAAGGTAGCATCTGTCGGAGTGCAGAGCACGAGCCACTATGCTTGGAAAACCCCTGAAAATAGTTTGAATGCTTTTCTGCTGGTACTGCATCAGTACATGTCCTTATTCCCTTTCAGCTGATACTGAATCGCCCTTCTGGCCTACAATGTGTCCTGTAGGTTAGAGAGCATTTTGTCATGATGCCTGAAAAATGGCTGGAAGTTTCCCTCCTGACTTCTTGTGTGTGTGTTTCCAGAAGGAAAGAGTGAGATCAAACACAGAGCTGCTGTTTTTTGAGATATGCGTGGTTGCAGTGTCCAAGCATCATACATTCACTAGATGAAGAGTTCAGGTATGTGATCCAGCCTGTTCTTTACAGTCTGGTGAAGGCTGTCAGCTCAAACCAGAGTTGCTGCAGGGACAGGGGGCCAAGCTTTGCCACTGTCTTTGAATATAACTTAGAGGTGGCTCTGTTCTGTCTGTGCACACTCTGAGGTACAGAAGCAAACCCTAGTCCAAGTCTAAAGCCCTGGCTACCTTTTGCAGGGAACATGAGGTAGTCCTTTGGGCTGTGCATACATACAGGACTTTAGGTTCTGCAGTCATGAAGTGCTTTCATGGAAATAATGTCCTTTCCAATAATCACGTGAGCAAAGGGAGGGGAAGAAGTATCAGGCACCTGAGGTGAATTGTGCTTGATTCCTTGCCCAAAGACTTTAACTGTGCATCAGTTGTGGCACTTTCAGTGATCATTTTGTTGGCCCCAGTTCAGGCCCAGTAACATGCTTCATGCCTTCCACTCAGTTTTCAGCTAGGAAATCCCATTGTGATGTCTAGAGGTCTCGATGTAATGAGCTCTGATGCCAGTTTCCTCTTGCATCAGACTATTTGTGTTCTAGTGCCTTTGTTTCTGGATTATTATAGCCATGCTTTTATCACGGCCTACATCCTTAAAATGTGTCTCCCTTTGTGTGTGCACAGAGGTCTGCAAGCAGCCTGCCTTTCTGGGAGCAGTGCAAACCTGCTCCAGCCTGAGTTCCTCTCTCTGCAGGGCCACAGGTCCTGCCGCCAGGAGGCTGTGCCACTGTGGATTTCCCACAGAATCACAGCCTCCTTTGGACATCCATCTGCTTTTCTAGGGGTTCTTCTAGGAGCTGCAGGTGGATCTCTGCATCCTCATGGTCCTTCATGGGCTGCTGGGGCTGAGCTGCCTCACCATGGGCTGCACTATGGCTGCAGGGGAATCTTACCTGTCACCTGGAACATGACCTCCCCCTCCTTTTTCTCTGACCTTGGTGTCTGCAGAGTTGCTTCTCACACATATTCTCACTCCCCTCTTCCCAGCTGAGTGCTGTTATGCAGTTTTTTCCCTTTTTCTTAAATATACCATTCCAGAAGCTCTACCGCTGTTGATGGGCTCGGCCTGGGCCAGGCCCATCTTGGAGCCATCTGTCATTGACGCTGTTGCACATGGGGGAAGCTTCCAGGAGATGCTCACAGAATCCACCCCTAAAGCGCCCGCCCAGTGCCAAAACAGGGCCATGCAAACCAAATACAATGTTCCCTGGAGTAAGATTCCCTTAGAAAAGGGAAACGCCTTGTAAGATTCTCCTAGACAGGTAAAGTCAGGAAGGCTTTGCAGGCTACAGCACTTCTGCCCATTCCCTCTCAAGTGTGAGGATTCGCTCTGTACAGCAGTGGGAGCAGTAATTGCAAGTTTCTGCAGCTTGTGTAGCAGCATTGTGTCTTGCTTTGAACAAAGCAGTGTCTTTCCCAAAGAAAAATGTAACTGTAAATGCTGGCTATGAATTGAACAACTGGGCAAGGTGCTATGGCTTATGTTAAGCAAGAAATGGCTGTAAATTCTTTTCTCAGTCTTTGAAAACAATTTAGCCATTGACTTTAGTTATGTATCTCAAAGTTACTCTAAAGTTACACCCCTGTGACATGACACAAAGGGAAAACTAAAATCAGGCTGACAGTGAGAAAGTAAAAGGTAAATTTTCCTTCGCTTCCCAGTGAAGGAAAGTTAAAGTAATACCCAGAGCCACACTATGCTCAAAAAAAAGTGTTGGTGTGTGATGGCTCCTTGTCATTGACTTCTAAGAGTTTGTGTTCTGGCCAGAAAAATGCTAGTTTATAAAATATTTAAGTAACAACAATTGTTCTTACTCTGGAAAAAGTCCAAGCTCCTATTAAATGCAATTAGATCAAAAGTAAGTAGATTTTTATCTGATGGTACAGGGTGGTGGTATAGATTTTGATGAAAAATGTTAAGGAGTGCCTTACAATCAGTGCCTTGACTACAGCCAGTCTGTGTGGCAGTGGGGAGTTGCTGTGTGTTGCTTTGGCAGGTCATGTTCAGAAGAGGTGACTGGGGCAGGGAGGAGGAAAGAATGAAGGAGAGAAACCTATTACCATCCTGAGAGGTTCCATTTTCTCCCTACTCTTTGATTTGTGCTGGGGAAGCATCTGTGCCAAGACGACCTCAAGTTCTCCAGCATTTTTCAGTTAGGTTTCTTCTTTCCTTCAACCATTTTCTAGCTTGGACTATATTCCTTCCTGTCTGTTCCCATCCGTGCATGCACAGGCAGAGCTGGACATCTAATCCTTGCCAGCTTACTCACCACATGGGCATTCAGAGGCCAAGAACTTAAGAGTGTTTTTCTTGGCACTGCAAGGGACTGTGACTCCTTGCCCAGAGACTGTCATACAGCTGCCTAATGAAAAACAGGAAAGCCTTCCAGCAAAAAAAATACCTCTCTGCTGAGGGGAAACAAGATTTGGCATCACCCACATTTCCAACCTTTCATCCTACTCTGCAGTGTTTCTGTGCGTTATTCATCCCACTGGCATCAGCTACAGGCATCTGGTTCTAAAGAGCAGTAAGACAGAGGATGGCATGGGATGTTAATGGAGGCAGGCCAAGCTGGCAGCCAGCTCTCCAGGCCCCCCAGACTGTGGAGAGCAGGAGATGTGGCTGTTGTACTGTCTCAGACACAAACTGGACCACTGAGCACAAATGACTTCTGCCTGTAATTTCTCACCCCGGCAGGGTGAACCAGAGCAATGCAATAAAAACTCTGAGGGGATCCCTGGGCTTCGGCAGTATGACCATTGCCAGCAAAATGAAGTAACTTCAGCACAGAGAGCAGAAAGCCAGGCAGGGTCCTCGCCAGGGTGTGCTCAAGGCATGAGGATGAGGTCGAAGGAAGCTCGTTGCTAAGGCTAGGGCCAGCCCTAGGTGTCCTCCTAAGGTAAGAGGCATTGCAGTGAGCTGGGAGAGAAAACAGCTGTTCTCGGCGGAATGAAGGGGAAAAGGAGCCAGAGACACGGTGGTATTCCAGGTCCAAATCCTCTGCGGATCTATGCCCAATTGCTACTATTAGGTTTAGCCCATGAACTCCTCCTAGTGGGGTTCACACAGCAGAGCAGTGGTAATTCCTCTCCATCTCTGCTGCATTCCCACTGGGAAGGGACAAAGGGCAGCTGAAGCCAGTGATGGGGCTGCCTGGGGGTACCCCAGCTGGAGCCCTCCAGGCAGATGTGCTCTGTAGATGCCCTATAAGCAGGGCAGATCTCTGTGTGTGTTTAAAGAGCAGTCCAGACCAGCATGTCCCTTTACAACGTTTGGTTTATGCATACAATTGCTGAGAGTAAAACTGCTGTTGTCCAAATTAAAATATTCCAGTAACATTCCAGTGCTTCCGGACATGACACATTCTGAACAATCGTGTGAGGCGAAGAGGTGAATTCCCCTTTTAAATGCAGTTTGCTCTTGCTCTTAAAATAATAATTTCCAGACAAAAAACTTCACTTACTGTTTTAAAAAAATCTGTCTAGGCCTCCTCAGAGAATGGCACAAAACAACATATTTCAGATTTTTGTCTTTTTTCCTTTACTTCCAGGGAAGCCAAATTGGCATACATCCCACAGCTTCTTGTGGGGGAGGGATGCAGCCATTTCCAGAGATGCATGTGAAAAGCAGAGCTCCAAGGGTGTGCCCACAAGTCCCTGGAAATTCATTCTGACTTTCCACTCATCACATGTGGTGTCATCAGTATCTGACCATTCCCACTCAGGCCACAGGGACTCAAAGAGATGGCATGGTTACAAAGGGAGAAGGTAGCCAGGCATCCCACTTCAGTCCCTTCAGCTGTGACTCTGGCTTCCAGAAACGTGGCATGTTTGGCCTTGCTTTTAACTGATAAAGTGTGATGCTTGCCCTGAACTCCAACACTCCAAAACATTTCTTATCCTGCCTCAGAAAATCAAAATCCGCAGAACAGAAAGGAAACTTGGAGGATTACAACTGTGCAACAAGAGTATCCAGGGAAAATCCCAGCAGGCTGCTGAGTGCCTTCTGTACTCACATGTTTGTACAGAGCTCTGTATAAGTTTTCAAGATATACCACAGCAAGCTGCTCTCTGGGGGAGAGGAATGCTTCCTCCAGGACCATGCTTGTCCAGAGGGGAACACCTGCCAGGCACACCAGCTGTCAGGGCATCAGCAAAAGGTTAACTGTTTCCAGCTCTGCTTTTATCCTGAAAGGGGGGGTTTAATCTCCTCTTGTCCTGATGCAGCCAACAGAGTTTTGTAGTGTGCGAAAACTTTGGTGCCAAGCACGTTTACTGCTGCAATGACATGCTACAGCAACTCACAGCTGACATGGCACCCAAAGGCAAAATGGGTCTAGAAGTGCTCAAAGGATGATGTGAGGTGGTGAGTCTGATGCTTCTAATTGCAATGAAGTGTAAAGCTTTATGATAAATTTTATCATCAAACTGCACTGTCTTTACAACTTTTCCTCGGCTGTGCCTAGATTTTGAGAGAGATGACATAGTGACAGCCTTGCTGTCTTGGTTTGAGCAACAGGTGTCAGCTAAGGAAAGCAGCAGCCTCCCTCGGAATAGAGAATGTAAACCCCCTCCCTCCAAATTATTATAATTTTGAAATTAAGGGGTTCTCAGACAAAGATATGGGAATAGGAATAACAGTCCTTTATTAGAAGAATTAAAAATAAAAGTGTAGCAATAAAAAAATATATAATAAAAATAAAAAACCCACTGACAGAGTCAGAATACAACCTGACACCCTGTGGGTCAGGGTGTTGGTGGCAGTCCAATTAGATGGTGGCTGCAGTCCTCCNTTTTTTTAACAGCTGGCCCATTCACAGAGGATTACCCCACCCCCACCCCCCACCCCTGTTTTCAACAGATGGTGATAGAATACACACTGCTGGTTACATTTTGCACTGAAACCCAAGACACTTGCCCACCCATTTCCTATCTTTTATCATCAACAAATACATAGCGTGTATAAACTTGGTTTGTCTTAGCTACTTCCTTGTAGAGTGGTGGAGCCCACTGGCTCAAAATCAACCAGACTGGAGATTCTCCAATACCTGTCATGAAAAAACACCTCTGGGCTGTGTCCTGGGACACCACAGGTGGCATATGCCTCCAGGAGGACACTGCAGAAATCACTGAGCACTAGTACTGTCTTCATGACATACCTCCAGCTGGAGATCAGCAGCTATGACAGGCCCTACAACAGGAACTAGTGATTTAACAGCTACTTTCTAAAACTGTTTCAATGGGGCAGGAAACACTGACGTAACACCAAGTTCCCAGTTTTGAAAATTGCCTGATGATTTCTGTGGAGTTACAAAAAGGTAAAAAAAAACTGAATCACATGTACCCAGCATATCCCAGCTTCTCTGTCCAAGTGTTCCCAGGAGCTCTGCCTGCTCCAAGAAGCAAAGCTAAACCTAGTCAAGAGGAACTGCAAAGATGTTTTCCAAGGAAAAAGACTAACTTCATCATTACTTCCCTCTCTGCCAGCCTTACCTTCTCCTTCAGGACCACACCCTTCCTGCCCCCTCCTCCCCAGGTGGCACATCTCCGTGGTTGAGCCTCTTGTCTGACTGACTGCTTCTTTTGCTCCTGAGTTAGCTCTGCCTGCTGATTTTACCCTGCCTGCCTGCCCCTCTGCAGCTTCATGTCAGCAGCCCCACCCCCATGAGATGCAAAACGGGAGGCTGTTCCTGCTCCCAGTACCCAGGTGCTGGAAGATACACAAAAAACCTGTGAAGCTGGACATGGGCATGAGCCACACAATAGTCCTCTTAAAATGCCTCATTACTTAACAACAGGTAGGAAGACTGCAAGGCTTATGCAGCCCAGACTTGAGGACAGAGTGCACAAGTTACAAGCTTGTGTGTGGCTTTTTTTTGTTCCTGGTTAACGAAAAAAAAGGAAGAAGGAAAAGAGGGAGGTGCTTAGGAGCTCCAGTTTGTCCAAGTTCAGTTTATCTGGCAACTCAGATTTCAGTGTGGGCAGAAGAAGACAGGTCTGGTGTAGAAAGTGAGTTGTAAATTGTCTGCAAGGAGGCAGGCAAAGGAAATTCTGCTTTTGTTCAGAGACAGGAGAATAGACAGCTGAAATGGAGACCAGCAGGACATATAGGACTAGTGAGAAGCTGAGAATAACACATCAAAGGGTTAACCCACCTAATAGAGTGAGGTGATAGTCAGGAGGCAACCTAAGAGTGGGCAGAACAGGAAAAAGTCAGAGGAGATGTAGATAGTAGGGAGAGTTTAGCAGTGTCTGTGAAACCGGATGGTCCAGGCAAGATAAGTCTGGCATGTAATTTGGGAAGGAAGGCCTTTTTGTGTTTGCAGAATTCTATCTTAAAAAAAAAACTTCTAAAAAAAACTTCTCTAATTTTGAGCCTCTCCTTCCATCAAGTAATTGCCAAGGAATGCTTTCATATTCCTACCTCATTAGCTTCAGCACACAGCAAGGCATGCAGGAACTGCGCTGTGTCTGGCTACTGTGGAACCAGTTTTGGACATGCAGCTGGCAACCCTTTTCTAAGCTAAGAAAGCTGAGCAATTCCTTCTTCCCAAGAAAATCTGGGGGCTCCATCCTCCTTCTGCTTCTTTCTGTGTGGCAGATAGAAACCAAAAAGGAATGAAGCATATCACTGAGGTAAAACAGGAATGGCCTCAGTCAAAACACCAGGACTTGGTGCTCAAGAGAGGGTGAGGCTGGGAAGCAGCTGGGTCCAACATGGCAAATACTCACTGTGCTGATGGCTGTGAGCCATGGGACAGGAGGTGAAGCTTTACGTTGCTTGTGCTACTGATCCTAACATGAGCTTAGGCTTTTGCAGACTTACAGCAATGTTTTGTTTAGATTAGGAGTGATAAAAGTCCATTTATGGTGACAGTTTTTTCCAAGATGGGTTGAGGCGTCAGACCCTTGATCATTTATTGTCCTCTGCAAGGGTCTGACCTCCAGACTCCTCCCACATTTGATGTCCCAAGTTTCCCAGGCATCTCAGCATACACCTCTCCAGATAGAGGGGAGCACCAAGAGACCTGTGTAGGTCCAGTCACTGACCCAACCAGCAATGTTCAAGTCCCATAGGGACTCAGTCTGGAATGAAAGCAACAAGCTATCCACCAAGTGCAATTGTGGTCACTTTCTGTTTTTCAAGAAAGGCTTAGCTTTAAAGTTATTATGAGACCCTTGTGGTTAGGGCACTTCTCAGAAAGTGGAGGTTATATGGTGGTGCTTCTTGGGCATGAATCACTTTCTCAGGCAGTGCTCCAAAATCTCTGGCTTCTGGCCAGTCCTAAGCTCTTCTAGGATTCCTGGGAAACAGGGTTTTCCCTTTTCAGCTTGTTGTGTAATCAATGCTACCCACTTACTCCACATAGCACTGGTTGTGTGAGGTGTTGAGGGGATGTTTCCTTTAAACAGTGCCAAGAGGTGACATGCTTCTGTCCCAATAACTTCCGAGGCAGCTCAAACCTCCCTTACAGGCTGCTAACATCGCTCTTTCAGCTGGAATATAGTGGGCTTCTGATCCTTGATAACTCCAGCTCCAAAACCCTAATGGTCGACCTTGGGTTTCTCCTGAGGTCCTTTGCCAAAGGCTCCATGTGAGGCCCTGCTCCCCAGGTGCAGTGTAGAATATATTTTGCATGGCTGGTCCTGTCCAAACAGGCCCAAGAGCTACTGCACAAGCTATTTCCTGTTTGCTCAAAATCTGCTCAAAGGCCTGTTGTTGCTCAAGACCCCACTCAAAGTGGTTCTTCTTCTTGGTCACTCAATAGAGGGGGTTCACAAGCTGACCATAACCTGGAATATGCATTCTCCAGAACTCCACAAGGCCTAGCAAAGCNATTCTCCAGAACTCCACAAGGCCTAGAAAAGCTTGGGTTTCCTTCTTGTTAGCTGGTCGAGACAGTTGGTTCCAGGTATACTTGACACCCCTCCAAGTGAAAGCAAACTGTGGCCTGCACTCTGCTGCCAGAGGGACTGAGAAAAATGCATCAGTGATATCAATTGTGGCACGATTTGGCTGCCTTTGAGTCCTCCTCACACTGAAGTTCCAACATGTCTGCTATGGCAGTGCTCAGAGGCAGCATGACTTCATTCAGGCCACGGTAGTCTTCTGCCAGCCTCCATTCCCCATTAGCCTTTCGCACCGGCCGTACAGGACTGTTAAAGGGTCAGCAGATCCTGCTGATCACTCCTTGGCTCTACCCGACGAATTAGCTCATGGATGGGAGTTGTAGCATCTTGGCTGCCTTTGACTCCAGCTCACAGTGAAGTTCCAACACGTCTGGTAGGGCAGCACTCCGAGGTGACTTCATTCAGGCCACGAGAGTCTACTGCTCACCACGTGGCCTGCGCTTGGGGCTTCCCTTCCCTCTGACCGGGGCAGGAGAGGACAGATCTCTTGGGCTGCCCCTAAAAGCTGGGGTGTGGGTTTGTTAGGATGAGGAAGTACCCAGAGTTTCTTCTACGTTTTGGAACCAGGAGAACAACGTCTCTGTGGCTGGTGTACATTTATTTGTGGGTAATACAATGCTACCAAGCTGCTGGAGTATGAGCACTTTGAACCGCCTTCCTCCACATGACCATTGTGCAAGGAGCATTGTCTGAACCTTTAGGGGCCCTGTTACCTTTTAGATAACTATAGACAATTTCAAGCACTGCTAATTCTTTCAGGTATTGGATACCTTCATCTGCAGTGCTCCACTTCCCTGGGGAGTTCACAAGATCCTCCTTAAATGGCTATCTTGCCCTCATGCTTGAGAGAAGCCATCTCCAGAGGCTGCAAATTGCTCCTTCATTTCCAATTCCTCTTTCAATTTCCTGATCTTCAGCAAGGGATCCCAACTCTTGGGCTTCATGACCTTCTAAATGATGACTGTCATCACCACTACCCCAGCATTAAAGAAGCAGGGCAGAAATCTGCTCACCTGGCTGGTGGCTGTAATCTTTTCACAAGTCTTGAAGTTCTGATGAGGTCAGGGACTGAGTAACTGTGGTTTCCTGTTTAATTTGCCTCACTCCATTTGATTTCTTTGTTGAAGGACCTGCCTCTTGATCTAACCCCTCCTTTCCTATTGTTACTTCCTCTTCTTATTTTCTTCTTTTGCGTCTGCTTCTTGTGTTTATTCGTTCTTCTGCTGCTGCTGCTTCTGCTTCTGCTTCTTCTTCTTATACTTCTTCTTCCTCCTCTTCCTCCCTTACTAATTGGTGGTATGGGCCTGTAACTCACCTTGTCCAATTTTTGTTTTCACTGCTGGAGCAATTACTGCAGTTGTTGTAGTTTGAGTCCCTGTCTCAGCCACGGTGTCCTCAAATGCAGTTTGGGTTCCTGCCCCAGCTACAGTCCTCTGAGAGTACTGTGCAATCGCCTGATGGGCACATGCCAGGCCCCAGTACAGGGCTGCTGGTTTTCATTGGGGTGGGCAAGGCACCCTTCTATCAGTTGACGGGTCAGTTTGTCAGAGTTTATTAAAGGTTTGGTTGTAAAGCCCTAGTTAATAGAAGGTGATAACCGCCCTAAAAACTTGCCCAAATCCTTCCACAAACCCTGCCATCCAGGAACTGGATGCGTCAGGGCAGATTTCAATAGCTCCTCACCTAAACATTGTTTTCTCTTACACCAGGATGATGCTGGATTCCATGAACTCCACAGTATAACAATAGTATTAGTATGATTAACAGTATTAGCTAGTACTATTGCAGCTTGCATAAGGATGAGCAAAGACCATGGGAGACTGCATTATATAAACATTCACATCAGTCTCAGGCAGGGAGAAGGA
The DNA here is from genome assembly GCA_013390105.1 of Tichodroma muraria. Classification (NCBI taxonomy): domain Eukaryota; kingdom Metazoa; phylum Chordata; class Aves; order Passeriformes; family Sittidae; genus Tichodroma; species Tichodroma muraria. Next base: position 4,732 of record WAAG01002545.1, on the reverse strand, counting down.
GGTGTGTTGCCCCATCATCCACAGAAGATAGGCAGTGCAGCGGACAAACTCAATGTCCGGCACAGGAGCTTGCTGCTCCGTAACCACTGTTTACGATTTATTATAACATGCAATAAACAACTGCCTTTATCTTGCCTGAAGTTTGGTTGCTAAAAAAAGTACTATAGTGGACTGACCTTGGCTGGGCCCTTAGTGCCCACCAAGCCACTCCATGACTCCCCTTCCCAGGGTGAGAAAATGGAAAACAACTTCTATGTTGAGACAAGGCAGTTTAC
>WAAG01002537.1:37556-54497 GCA_013390105.1 Tichodroma muraria | reverse complement strand
ATGGGAAATTAGAAAACATTTGTCCTTTGCAAAACTAGAATTTGTCCCAAACTAGAGTTTGTCAGCAATTTTTCAGCCACATAATTAGGAAAAAAAAAATGCAGAAGAGAAAAATGATGAATGGATGCTACATTTACTATTGAAATCTAAGTGCCTTTGGGGAACTAGGAAATGCTTAACTACACACATGGTCTGCAATAGCACACTTGTGGAATCAGAAACTTGGCAGGCATGCGGGAATGGATGTGATAACATGGCATAATGTTAATAAATGCCAACAATAAGTTTTCCCATGGAGAAGTCAATACCTGTGAGTCCAGAACTTATTAAGGGAAGTAATTGAAGTAATTCAATACCAGAATTCTTCTTTTTGGGAGGCTTCAGTTCTTTGTCAGTCTGTGTGTGCACACATGTGTTCATGGGGTGGACGCAAAGTTTCTGTTGATTCTCAAAATCTATCAAATCCTCCCAGTGTGTGCTGATGGCTCTGGGTCACTGCCAGACCACTTCCTTTGAAAGAAATGGAAATGCTTCCTGGTCCTCCTGGCAGAGGAGCCTGAACTTCACAAGATTCCAGACAGGACAGATCAGAGATGCCCTGAACAGCTCAAGTGCTCAGCTCCCTGCTGAACCAGCAGCCACCCACAGTTTATTTCCCATGGGTTCTTACAGAACTCACTTCAGCTCCCTCTTTAAACCAAACCTGAAATCTCTGAAGGTGTTTGCTCTTCCTTGGCATGGCCGTATTCCACAGGTTTAGCTTGCTGATCACCCCAGTAATACCAGAAAGGGCTACTGGGAAGTGCTATTGGGAAATACACTCTACAAATAAAATAACTTGGTGGCTATGCAGACTTTAGCTGGTTTCTCTTTCTTTTTCACCCATGTAAGAGGTCCCAGTCCTCATTCAAGGAGCAGATTGGTGAGAATCAGGTGAGGTCAGTAAATATAGATTGTTCATCTTTTTTCCAAACTATGGATGTGACTTCTATAAGGATCTTAGAGCAGCAGGTCAAGGCCCATCATTTCAGCTGCTCCTAGAAGGCTGTTTGAGCAGCTTCCCTGAGCAGCACTGGACCAGGCAGTCCCCAGGACGCTGAGAGGCTTTCCTTACCCTTGTGCTAATAAACCATTTATTTATGGCCCAGAATGTATTGGTTGACCACACATTAACTGGCTATGATTAGGACAAAACTAATGAGTTTTAGTCACTTGAACCTCATTTACTTTGTCTTTTGTCATGGGTTATAATTCAGGAGCAAGCCCATGGATCAGAAGGGTTTCTTTAAGTGTTGCACTATTTAATTTGGGGAAAGGAATACCAAAATAGATTGAAGAAAGCAGAAAGAAGTGTATTGATGATTGTGTATTGTAAATGGAGCTGTTGTTTGGAACTTTATTATTTAACTTTCCTCCTCAAAAACCAGCCCTTATTTCATCAAACCCCAGGGTGCTCTCTGTCCATCACTGGCAGCATTCAGTTCTGAGGCTTCTAGAGAAAGACAGCTCAAATTTTTCTGAGGAAATTCAGAATATTGTTTTCACGTTTCCAAAGTTTTCCATTAGAAGCATTAAACTCCTAATAGAAACTGCTTTCATATTCTGCTCAGGATTGAGTATTGGCCAGAATCTCTCTCCTTTTCTACTGTTTTGGATGTTCATGTGACACTCAGCAGAGATCTCCTGCTTTAGATCCACCTAAAAATGGGACTTCTCCAGGCAGAGAAAAATCCACTGGTTTAGAGACAGCTGCTTTGAAGGCACGATGCCTTTGTGGTCTAAAAGGCCAATTTGTCTTTGGTGTCCTCAGGTGTGGATGTGAAATTTGGCTGCAATACCTGTACAGTTCCTGCTGTGGTGGCTTTAGCAGTGAGAGAACGTGGGCTCAGGGCATCCTGCAAACCCCTGATTTGTACGTGTTAATCACCAGCAGAGCCCATTGATTACCATTGATTGGGACTATCCGGAACCTCTAAAGGAAAAGGAGACCTGGAACCATTGAAAGGCATGATTTCAAAGATTGGTTTGAAGAGATGAAAATATACCCAGGTATCAATATCTACATCCTAAATTTAGGTAGATGTAGATATAAGGCTGCTTCTCCTTATTTCTTCTCAGTAACTCATTTCTACCCAGCCAATTAATGTATTAGTTAATGTGCTGGATGCTGTAGGGGAAGGGAACTGTGTTTTACTTAATGATTTCTGTTGATACGCACTTAAGAAATTTGAGCTACGTTGTCCTTAATGGTCAGTTTTATTTTCTTGAAATAAATTTTAATTATAGGGAAACTCATAATCATGAATCACTTTCTAAACAATCTATTACCAATTCAGCTTTTTAAGATGTGTGTTAAAATAGATTTTAATCTACAACATGCAATGATGGCTTTTACTGAAATCTTAAAGAAACCCACTTGACTGACTATAACAATGTATGCAGTTCCAAAACTATCTTAAAAGCTGCGACTTTAAACAGAACTTAAATTGGAATGGATATGAAGGTACAAAACTTCAGGAGGTCTTAGCAGAAACTTTATATATACCTGGGAAAAATGTCGCATCTTATTTTAGCAGGCAGTGGTTTATTACCATCCAAACTTAACTGGCTAGGTTTTTTTTTTACCTCCTTCTTCACATGGTGTAGAATCTTATTTGGATTAAAAAGTGTTTCTTATTTTTCTTCAAATAAAATTAGTTTTCCTTCTAAGGTGTGTCTAAGATCACCCTGTTTTTCAGGAAACTTGTACCATCATTTGAAATGTTGTACTAAGGGTAAGCTGTTTCCCCATTCCAAACCAGTGCCCTTGGAAACACAGAACTCCCAGTCCTTCCTCAGTGATTTATTCTGTAAGGATTTTATCTGGTACCTACTGACTACTGGTTTCCAAGTGACATTTTGGAATGCAGTTTTTTCTATTCCATCTGCAGATGTTCCCCACAGCAGATGCACAACTTGAAAAATAATAACTGCTAAAAATATGCAAGCTGTCAGCTTGGTTTTTACTGAGAGAACTGTAACTTCAAGTAAGATAAATTTGTATTTAAATGTAATGTAGTATGTTTAAATTATGTCCACGTACTGATAGCAATCTCATCAAATGGTGCAAATAATCATATCGTAAATGCCTGATTTGAGTCCAAGGTGGGGAAAGGTAAGGTATAAATGTTGTTGGATAAGCTAAAAATACTGACATGAGTTTTGAAAAAGAAAACATAAAGAAGCTTAATTAAATAAGTGGGTTTAATATTGTATTCTTTGTTACTCGCAACTTAAAAATAGCTTTTCCTTTGTGCTTACACCTCTAAGGTCTCATAGCTGTAACGATTTTTCACCTGACCTTGCAGAAAATATTTGTCTTAGCATACTAAACAAGCTGTGAAAGTACTGGGATTTCAAACAAACCTTTAAAAAAGCAAAGAATGATACTTCCTTTCCACTTAATTCAAGGCTAATTTTACTTGCCAGGAAGAAAGTAAGAAAATTAATGAGAAATTTGAGAGATCAATGGCAACCACAGAGCCCGTGCACCTCCAGCATCTCCCATTTGTCAAAGTTGCTCCCATTGATAAAGTCAGAATGAGGACAGGATGTCAGGAGGCTCCTTCTTTCACTGCACTCACACATAATATATTGAAAGAAGAATTTGATATGCTGTGAACGTTGATAGAGCAAATTTGACAAACTGGTGGATTTTATGCATACGGAAGAGTTATGGCATGTTGTACCTTAAGCAAAGATTAAAATTTCATGACAGTGTTTCTGTTCATTTTTCTGATGCAGAAGTGTTCCTTCTCGTCTGAGTGTGGGTGTGCACATATATAAAGTGAGATTAATGCAGTAAGGAACTCTGACTAAAAACAAAGACAGTTTTAGGGAACAACTTGGAAACGAGTCTGGCTTTCCAAGTGCAGACTTTAAAACTCCTACCTCTCTGCAGATTCGTCTGCATTTTGTTCTGTGATCATCTGCAGCTCCTGTGTTGTTTTAGTTGGATCTTCCCTGACAGAGTTTTCCTCTGTGCCGGGTTTGGGGGTGTCCTCACCGGAGCGCAGCTGCTCGATGAGGTTCTGCTGGTGCCAGGTGTGGATGGACCGGTGGTGCACCGGCGTTGGCCCCGGCACGGGGGCCAGGATGTTGTGGTGGACGGGGCTGCTGCTCTTCTTCAGCCCATTTCTGTCCCGAGAGTGGCTCTTCAGCCTGTTCTGCACCGGGGTCCCCCTGTGCTCGTATCCTTCCTGCTGATGGCAGCCCCCGGAGCCGGCGGAGCCCTGCGAGGGGTGGCTGAACCACCTCCAGCGCAGCCTCAGGATCTGCTTCACATCAAACTCTTTCTTCCCAGAGACTGACATTTTTATTTTGTTTTTCAGAGGGAAGGGGAAAAAAAAAAAAAAAAAAGAAAAAAAAGGACAAAAGCCTGTTCTTTTAGGAAGGAAACGGATTCTTTGTTATCTCTTCTGTTTCAACTCCTCTTCTTGAGAAAAGGCAACAAAAGAACAAACACCGGTAGCTCTGTCCCTCTCTCTCCTGATTAATACGCGGCGAGCTCGCAGCCGATGCTGAGCTGCTGTTAGCTGTATAGGTGGGAATCCATACTGACAGGATGATGAGGTCAGACCTTAAACAAGTAAATCAGCTTAGCACAGGAAAGCAGCAACCATAACACTCCCCAGCTGCCAGGCTTACACACTCCCGGCTCTCCAGCGCGGCTCCCGATATATAACCCAGCCTCACATGATCCTCAGGGAGCCCGAGCTCCAACTTAAGATGCACAGAAGCATGCACAAATAAAGCGACATGACTTTCTATCTATCTCACGGCGTTCTCCACCAAGCCTGCCAATTAGCAGTGCTGCTTTTCACGGGAGATTCGGAGAGGATGCTTTCAGGCGGATTTCTCGTGGCGATTCGCTGCGAAACTCTCCCGCAGCTCACGCGTTTCCTTAAGGCTCCGCGTTTGTTTGTCTTGCTGTGTAAAATTCCTACAAATGGCCTCGGTGTGGTAGCACTTACCTAAAGGAGAGGCAGCGTTTGAATGCATGGTGCAGGACGGGCTGTGCTTTCTCACCTACAGATGCATTTCTCGGTATAATTGCAGGGCTAGGAGGAGAGGGAGGAGGGGGCTCGGGAAAATCGGAGATGTGCATCTGTGGAAAACAGTTTCCTGGCTAAGTGCCTGTGTAAACAGCCTTTCCCATCCTGTTCTTGATTTCTCACGGAGAGTGAAACACCCGTGAGGTTTTTTTTGGAAACACCTTTCTATTCTTTCTTTTGATAGCGTGCACTGTAACGCATTTTCAGCAAATTTAAAAGGGGAGAGGTTTTCATTCCCATCCCTTGGTTACCAGGCAGGGCTGTGAGAACTGTTCCCTGTGTGGTTTGAAATAATGCACACAGAATGTTTTCATGTGCAAATTGAAAAGAAATGAATGGACTGGATTTTTTTTTATGTTATATTCTCCCAGGTTGGCTACTGATGGTCTATCCAATTGTAAGCCGTGTGAAGAAATAGAAAAAGCTGTAACACAAAGTCAGTAGATAATGATTCAGAGAGTTATAACACATCTCTCAGACCTTCTGACATTAATTTCCTTTTTCTCTGTCTTTTCTCCAAATTTTTCTTCTTATTTTTACCTAAATTCTATGATGGTACATTGAACCTTCAAATAAAATCACTTTTTATTATTTTGGACTGCATAGAATGCAAGCAAGGAGATGTGAAACGGAGTTTAAAAAAAAACAAAAGAAGAAGAAAAACCAAAATAAGAGGATAGGACTAAGGAATTGTCAGTTTTTATGCTGGGCTCTCCTGCTCCTGTCCTATTCATGGTATTCAAGCAAAGGATATGCAGCATCATGGACTGGATGCATGTGAGAGAAATTACAGGATGAGGGAAGAACTCATCAAAATAACTAAAAGATATTTTCCTATCTAGGTCCACAGAGAGAAAGACTTTGTATAAAAGAGAACCTGTGTGAAAGGCTTGGCCATAAAAGGCAGAAAGGAAGAAGCTGAGGGAAGATTTGACAGACGTAGCCAATGCATATTTGTTGCTATAGAGAACATTGAGGCTGAGCTGTTGCAATTAAATGTACATTAACAAGATTTCCTTTGAGATGTTCTAGGAATAGAGAGAAGCTAGAAAACTTATTTAACTTCTAATAAGTCATATTAAGACGAAGGTATATAAAGGCCTTAAAGTGCATTTAATAAGGGGGTTCAATTCAAGCTTGTTGAGAATATGAGCTAGTAAAGAAGCTGCTACCAAACTCCAGGGATATTAAAAGATTTATAGACAGTGAGTGGATCAGTGAAAAGGCTGGGCATTGAGCAAGAGAGATTGCTGTATATCCAGAAGTCATTTTAAGATGTTTTCACACTTTACTGATAACCTTTTACAGCAGTCTAAAACTTTCTAGACACCCAAGTGTTTCAGATATCTTTTCTTGTATTACAGGTATATAATATTCAATATAATGTTTCTTGACACCTCAGTTTCAGCCTGCACACCTAAGGATGTTTTTCTTTTCAATTTCACACAAGTAATGAGACTTTGTGGTGTCTCTGTATATTCCCGAGGATTGCCTACGTGGCAATTTGACATCTGTTTTAAGGAAGGGGTCTCTATGTACCAAGTTAATGAAATAATTTATGATGAAATCTTGTAGAGGTGGACAGAGAACACGGTTTCTTGCTACTCTTTAATCAGGCCATTGAGCTATCTCAGCAGCTCTGTCAGCTCCTCTTAGCAACAGCTCAATACATTTAATCCATATTTTTCCACCATGTCACAAAGCTTCTGTGGGTTTTCTTCCCTTAAATCTCTTTTGCAAAAGTCATCCTTTGCTCTGAGATATTATCAAAAGCATATCCCTTGCATTTTACTGGGGAATGTACAAGCAGCACTTCTGCTTGAGAATTACTCCTGTTCCTGCTAACTCAGGACATGTTTTAGCAGATGTAGTGAATCTAGCTAAAATTAAAATAGTCAAACTGGACATTTGCTGAAGAGACTATCTTGCTCAGAAAGTCAGCTTGAGTCAGCAGAGAATATGTTTCAGGTGGGGCATAAAGAGATTATTTTTCTACAGAGCTTGTTAGTATTCTGGCTAAAATTTCAATGTGCTGTACCAGGTCAACCCATATAAGTGATTTGATAAGCCAAATTTTCAGGCCTGAAATTATTGGAAGTGTGGCATATATATGTATAACCCTGGAGTAGCTTTATGCTGTACCTGCTTTTCACCATTTACATTTATCTTCTGGTGAGAAAATTCGTTCTCTTGAACCTGAATGCAATGAGTGTTTACTTCTGGGCGATTTCTTTCTCCATCTCTCACATACTTTTAGGTGTATCTCTGATTGGATTCAAACTTCTAAATGAGATAAGACATAAGATTTTTCTGTTATTACTATCCCTAATTTAAGGCCTTTGGTCTTATTTAGATGAATAACCACGTAACAGCATTATTTTTTCCCCCTCATGGCTGGAAATCTCCAAAGAGCAGGATTTTCTAGGACTGCAGCAAGTGGAGCCAGGGCCACAAAGAGGGTCAGGAAGCTGGAGCATATGATGGATGAGGGGAGGCAGCTGCAACAGCATTTGTTCAACCTTATGAAGAAAAGGCTCAGGGGCATTTTCTTGCTGCCTGCAGGTACCTGATGGGAGAGCAGAGAGACAACAGGACCAGGCTGTTCCAGAGAAGCCACTAGGGAAAGCAGGCACGTGTTGAGCCATGGGAAAAGCTGAGTAGATGTAAGAAAAACTTTCTACCTGTGAGGGTGATCAGGGAGGTGGAAGGAGGCTGCCAAGAGAGTCTGTGTCATCTCCTTCCTCAGGGAAAGTGAGATCCACTGAGGATCCTGGCACAGGGTTCCCAGAGAAGCTGTGGCTGCCCCTGGATTCCTGGCAGTGTCCCAGGCCAGGCTGGGCAGGACTTGAAGCAACCTGGGACAGTGGAAGGTGTCCCTTCCCATGGCAGGGGTGGCACTGGATGGGCTTTGAGCTCCCTCCTACCCAAACCAGTGTGGGATTCTGGGACCCCAAGTGGAATCAGTCCTTGTCACTGCTCTAACTGGGAGATCAGACCGGATGAGCTCCAGAGGTCCCTCCTGAGCTGATCTGTGACTGTGTGACATGCCAGGGCCTCTTTGATATCTTTATGTCATGGCTATGGCAGAGCCAAGTAAAATTCATGTGGCTGTCAGCTGTGAAGAACAAGTACATCTCCAGAAACCTCCCCTGCAGTCCAGCAGCAAGGCATCCCTGCCTGCTGGGGTGGAGCGGGGCCAGCTGCTCCTCCCAGGGGAGGCTTGCCAGGACTTGGAGGAAAAGAAGTCTTTATCCACAAAAAACCCTCCATCCCATTCAATGCATACAAGATTTGGAGAAAGGTCTTTAGTGCCATTAGGAAAACACATTAAATTTGATGGTAGACTGGCACCCAGCAGGGAACTGGGAATGATTTGGACGGCTTTGCATAAACATGGTGAACTTGCAGATAATTTGAATGGTATGTCTTAAGAGTCTAAATAGGTTCTTGTAATCATTTTAAGATTATGTGTGTGAATACCTGATGCACTACTTGATTTAGCAAACTATAAAAGTACTTTGGTCATAACCTACTTAGAAAAAGAAATTGATAATATTGTCACAAATCATGTTTTAAATAGGCTTCAAAAATAACTTTTAGCTACAGCTGCCTCCCAAGTTTGTCTGCCACTAAAACTCCTGACAGAAAGGAGTTTTGCAATGCATTTCAAAATGTCTGAATTTTTCAGCTAATAGCTCAGTAATTTCTTTGAAAATTGAAGCAAGTGGAATATATTCCTGCAGTTATGTAATGTTTATTCTCTTCTCAATAGAGACACAGAAAATTAGTTTTTTCTTCTTCTTTTTGCCCTGAGCCTTGTAGTGCAGTGCATGTATGGAGAGCCTGCTAGAAAAATCTCTGTTCCAAACCTAGGTAAGAATAATAAAAAGAGGAATTATCCACCTTTCCTGTAAAATAATCCCAGAAAAATACTGCTTGTGGAATCTGAATCCAAGAGTATTGCAAGGACTAGGTTAGTAGCAAGAGCTGATAAAGTAGTCCTTTTCTGGATATGAGACAGACCATAAAAATATTAATTTTTTTATTCAAGTCAAGGATAGCTTTGAAGCAGAGTTCTTCAGTGCCAGGTAACTGAGTAAAATAGGGAAAAAACTGCATAGGCTGAATGAGACAACCGAAAAGCGAGATAAGCACAAAAAGTGAAGAATATTTTCTCATATTTTGGAAGTCATTTTTTGTCTATTACGATATTACATTATTTAGGAAGCCAAGTTAATTACTAGTATCAATATTGTTTACAGAGTTTGCATTTGGGGGAACAACATAATAAGATTTACATGTGCACAGATTGTTGATAACTAAACCAAGCCCTATTTAAAAACTGTTCCCTCTGTGCCCAGACTGTGTTCCACAGGGTCTGCACCCTTTGTGTACTCAGCCTGTGTACTTCCACTGCACATCAGGCCAGATACAGAGAACAAGAAGTTGAGTATTTTTATTGCCCTGTTTTGAAAAATAATGCTAAGAAGAACTCCCATTAGTCTATCCTTTGTGCAAGAGATAGGCCAGGAAACATCTGCACAGCACAGCAGCAGCATTACAGGAGTCAGAGTTAAGGGGAAAGGAACAGGACAAAACCCAAAACAAATAGCTCCATTTAAAATCTGCAGGAAAGCTCCACTTTCTTTTCAAAGAAAACTTTGAATGCCACTGACACAAATCATTTTAAGACAATCAGTGACTTCCCATGCTCCCCACTAAAGGAGGCAGGAGAGATGATCCACTTAAGGGAAGGTGTTGACACATTTAAACGCAATTGCTTCCTCAAATAACTGGGAGCTATCCTACAGATTGCAACCCACCTACAAAGCTCTGTGCCAAAACTGGAAAAAAATCACAGCATTCCCACAAGATCCAAGGAAAAAAGATGTGAGACATGAGCCTGGTATAAGTAAGTCTGATTAAGATCTTGTTAAACAGTTGCAATGTTGTCACTCTCAAATGAGACCAGAATATTGGCGTGAAGTTAAAAATAGCAAATGTCCGGAAGGGTCTCCCATGGACAAGGGCTTGAAATTGATGCCACTAATGCAGCAAAAATAAGGCTCAAACTCATGACTTGAAACACCTGTCGCAGGTCAAGGACAAGATATAAAAGAATGGGGAAAAAAGGTGGATTGATGCGAAGATGTATAAAAGTTATTTTACTGATTTTTATTTCTGTGAGCTCTCTTCAGTTTATCAATATCTTTCTTGTGCTGGTGGGGCAGGTCTGAGCAAACCTGGCAGTATTTATGTGTGTCGAGTTAAAGGTGACTGCTGCTTACCTAGCAACCACTAGTAAATTACTGGTAACTGCCAGTAAGGAGTAGAATTGTAGCTGCAACTTGCATTTATTACAGAAGGAGATGGCTCAAACAAGCATAGGATGCCTTATATCCCACAAATGTGAAAGGTTCACGCTACCATGATCTACCAGGATCAGGTTTCTCTCAGAAAATACTTGAATTTTCTGCACACTCAGTGATAACAATAACCCTTATTTAACCCCCAGTTATTACTGTTGGATATGAAGGAGCATGGAAAGGATCTGGCATACCCTCAACAAAGCCCAGTATGTAGATCTGACACTTGTCAGTACAGCTCTGTATCATTTGCCATCTGAAAGCCTTGGCAGAACAAGGACTTATGCCCAAGGTCAGTCTTCTCTGGAAAGTTTTTTAATGTGTCTCTTGTTCGCTGCCTCTTAAAAAGTAATAAATGGCACCTTTAATTGCAGGAGAGGGCAATCCTGGAGGCAGCTGTATTTCTGTGCATTGTAGAAAGGAACGGTTCTTAGGAGTATTTAGGTTTTAATCCCACAAATGTGTTCTGAGGCTCATGAAAGATGCTGTATGTTAATAAAGCCCCTTAAAATATGTAGTCCTGCATCTCTCCTGAATCCCTGACTTCAGGAGCTGGAGAGCTCTTAGGTTATTCCTGGGAGGATGAGCAGCCTGGGGCGGGTGTTGGAGAGGTCTGAGACAATTGTTTCGTGTCTTTCTCCTTCATGGCTTCTCTGCCTTGGTGCACAGGTTGATTGGAACACAGGCACACACCCAAGCTCCCACCAGCTGGGTTTTTGCCTCTGTAAGGGTGCAAAGAAGAATTCTGGAACAGCAGCTGCTTTGCCTTTACATCAATAAGGGAACAGTGCCATTTTTTTACAAGTTGAGCCTCTTACCGCTGGGGTTTGGTAGCATAATAATCCATCAACCTTTTCCCTACCTTCAGTTTCCCTCCCAGTTGTCATCACTTTTCCTACCAATTTTCCCAGAGGTTTATCTCTCCTTTGTGATTCCATAAGAATTCAGGGGACAGAATAATTTTTAAAATCATATGTTCAAAAGCATCATAGTCAAAGCTCATCTGAAACAGTGCTGTGAACCAATATCCTTGTCAGCAACCTGTCTCCAGCATCCTGACACCACTCCTTTGCTCATGTCGCCTGCAAAAGCACACAATAACTCAATTTTTACTTTGACAAAAAGCCAAACAGATCCACATCACAATATTATTGTTGTTCAGCCTGGCTCTAGCTGCTGTCAGCTGCCAAAACACCTCGAGGCTGCACTTTCACTGTGTGATACTGGCCCGGAATATAAAAATGCAAGACTACATTTAAAACACTCAAGTCCTATCCTTCTCATGCAAAAAAACCTTTGGTTCTTTCATGTTTGCAATTTTTAGAGTAGAGAGACTCAGCATTTCTATTTTGGTGTGTCAGGAATTTTTAGTAAGTGTATTCATATTTTCTGGGGAAAGAAATAGATGTACATGTAAGTACTGTACCATAAGATGAAGTCTGGGAATTTATAGGAAAATATAATATGTTTTATCTTCATATGTATTTATTAATAATAAAAAGGTATTGAAAAACGCAGTGATTATATTTGCAAGTGATAACAAATTTCAGGGAGAGAGGGATGGCATGAAACCTCTGGAAAACACAGATTACTGAATATAACATACAATATTCTGAGACAAAGCCTATTAATGACAGATTCCCAAAGAATCAGAAAGTACCAAAGATACACAGCCAGCTGAAGAAAAACAGAAGTACAGAAACCAATAGATTAAATCTGACTGTTTAGCACAAAATGGATGAAAAAACCAGTTATGGCCTAGGACAGGGGTGTGATCAGGGATATTACCTCTTTTTTAGTGTAGATTACACCTCTAATTTTTTTCAGAACTTCAACAACAATCTTATTTGATACAGTTCTTTATCTCTCAATGTTGAACCCGAGTTTTGCTGTGATTTGTGCCACCCCAAACCCCAATGACGTGAGAGGAATTCCTGTAGGCGTGACAGAGTTTCAGTGTGAAAAGCTGTAGACAAAAACTTTAAATGCATTTTCAGTTTCCCAGCTCAGTTTGGGGTGTTTGAGTGGGATGCAGGTGCTCGGTCCTGCATGGCTGCAAGGTGGGAACTCTCCAGCCCTGAGCTGGTCAGCAGGAATTTCTGGTGCTTGGGTGATGATGTCAAGTGGCAGCACTTCCTGAAAGGTCCTCTGGTGAGCTCTAGGAATCGATGCAGGACAGAAATACCCATCACTGCTGGGTGCTTGTGCTCTGATGAGATCTGGCAAAGGCAAGTGGCCCTTTTCTCTTTGATTAAGGAAAATACTTGCAGCTGCATACATTAACTATAGAAATTCTATGGCAAAGACAGCTCTGCTGTAATAAATTAAATCATATGGCAAGTACACTACCAGGAAGCTGTTTCAGGAGAAATTAAGGCTAGCAAGCCTCCTGAAATTAAGCTTCTGCTGAAATAAATTGGTAATATTGAACTAATATAGTTCAGCATACGTCACAAACGAGAGAGATGCTCTTGGCTGATTGTGTCAATTTAAAAGGCTGTTTACATCAAATATTTTGAGGTCTAAATTTGCACACCAGAGGTTATAAAGAACTTTACTTTAGAACACATATTAAGTTGTTTGGCACAGTTGGAGTGACAGTGTGTGGCATTAAATTCCTAAATTAAGTTACTGCTAATACACTTGTTAGTGAGTGCCTGATGGCTTTACACTTTCTTGAACATTTAGGAATATTGGATGCTATCACCACTTTCACGTAAAATACAATTGTCTTTAAAGAACTAAGTCTGTAAATGTGGTGGTGCTAACGTGGAATTAGTGATTACAGGAAAAATATAACTCCCAAATTCCACTGGTCTAAAACACTCAATTCAGCTAGCCATGGAAAGATGCATAAAAGCTTTGGACATGGGATTGCTTTTTAATCAACTGCCAGCAGTTGATTATATTAGTGCTTTATTTCATAATTTTATGTGTCATGTTAATGAAAATGTTCTGGGAGAAAGCAGTGGGAAAAGAAAAGCTATTTGCCTCTCCTTACTTAATAACTGCTTCTTGCTGCTCCATTGAGGTGGTTTTTCCCTCTGAAATTGCTTTCTGTGTGCTGGAACACAGCTCATTGTTCTTCTGGCTGACAGTCTAATCATTCTGCCTTGCAGACCTCTCACTTACACACAGCAAGTACATGCCACAGCAAAGGCATTGCTGGATTACCAGGACATCCAGTCCTCTGGAAAATAACACGTCTTTTACCTTCAAAAGGAGATAATAGTGAAATTCAAAAAATCTGTGGCGTGATTCACATCATTTATATATCAGGATCTTTAATAACCTTCTTTTCACCAACTTGGTCAAATCCAAGAAGTTTTAATAAACAAAAGGCCATTATTCTGTCTGGCTTTCTTAATACCACTACAGGAACTATATTCTTTCTGACACAACTTGTAAAATTCCCGTTGCCTTTCCACTTAGCTCAAAAGCAGAGAATTCTTTATCTTAAATATCTTATTTTGGTCAATATTTTGATCAACACTGCACAAAACTCTCTGTAGCACTGGCAGCACATAGGTGACCCATTAATCTGGCTGCACAAATCAGCTTTGCAGGACTGAGGGCTAAACCACAAAAAGCTGCACCTTTAGCTACACGTGTTAGAAGGTTTAATGTCAGAGGTGTCCTGAAAGCCAAAGTGCAGCCCCCTTGCCTGCCTGTGTCTGAAGGGGAAAAAAAGTGTGCATTTAGAACAAATACAGTATTTAAATTCTCAGCATGTAGGAACTAACAGTTTCACTCAGTGCTGCTGTGATTTAAGAGGCTTTGCTTTGTGTCGCCCTTCTTCAAGCCATTTGGAGACATTATTCACCTGTGATGCTGATATATGTCAGCAGTATATAAAAGTAAAGGGGGAATGAGGCAAAATAAAAGGTCTTCACTAGTCTTTACAAGTTTTAATGGTGTTCCTCCACTGCTGCTGGTCCTCAGCCCAGCTCAGGTTGTGTGAATTAGCCCATAACACCCACGGAGAGTTTTGCAGTGCAGGGCACATCCCAGCTGAGCCTCTCAGAGGAGGGATGTGGGTTTGAAAGGGACAATAAAGACTTTTCAAACCACTGGACGTGGTTTGTGTGGCACCTGAAAGCGTCACCAGGCAAACAGGCTCTGCCTGGTGGGAATGAAATGCCTGAAATGCTGCCTGGGCCCTGCCAGGGGGGTTGCAAGGCACAGGTTTGGAACTCTTTCAGCCCGAGGATTAAAGAAACACGCTCTGAAAAACGAAAATGAAAAAGAAGGTTGGAATAATTTTTGTTGCTGTTGTTGTTGGAGCCTGTTTAAATTACTGTCAGCAGTGTAAAATGATGTAAAATGGATCAGAGCTGCCATCTCAATTTTTAATGAGATAATCTGAAACGGCAAGATCTCAGGCACGTGGTCCAGGTCAGTGCAAAATTGTCCTTACGTGATGTTCTTTTTAGTAAGCTTTAAAGTACTTGAAATAGATCATCCATTTCCCTGCAAAAGAGACAGCTTTTGTATGAACAGACCCCTTTCTTTTACTCCAAACTAAACTCTCTTCTTTTTTTTCTGTGCTTGGTTGTTCTGTCATTCCTGTAAAGAATTCAGTGCTGAAGTCCATAGCATGACTAAAGCCTTTCCTTGCTTTATTTTGCTTTAGCTCGAGGCTTTAATATTATTATTAATATTTTATTCTTTATTTTCTTTCTCTCCCTGATTTTCCTCAAAGCCAGTTTTACTATTTTT
Source organism: Tichodroma muraria (assembly GCA_013390105.1). Lineage (NCBI taxonomy): Eukaryota > Metazoa > Chordata > Aves > Passeriformes > Sittidae > Tichodroma > Tichodroma muraria. Next base: position 39,319 of record WAAG01002537.1, on the reverse strand, counting down.
CCCATAGTATTTACCCCTAGGCTGAAGGCACATTTCCTACCTTTTCAGTTTAGCAGTGGGATATGAACACAGCCAGGTGGAAATTCCTGTTTGGATTCCATAAACTTATGTATTATGTAATCCATAAACTTCCATCGATAACCTATCTAATAGAAATAATGCCATTTTGAAATTGGAATTCCCTGAATTGCTTGTTTTTAAAACAAATAAACTTAATTTAAAAACTTTAAAAAAAACTTTACTCAGGAAACTATATGATCCACCAGTAGAGTCATTAAGTTTGTTCAATTCTTCAGTCCTGTCAAAAACCTATTAGGTTCCAGTGGGCTCTCTTCAACACATAAATCTTGCCAGGCATCTCTTTCTTAATTACATGGCACAGGCTGTCAGCCTGCAAATGTTGTATAGTAAATTAAATTGTCAGAAATATCCAGTTTCAAGTGATTATTTGTGCTACTGAAACTGTACTGCAGACCTGGAAGTGCTTTCTTGGCTACTTTAGGGAACAGCTTTCATGACTTATAGTTGTGAAAACATTTTGGATGGAGAGAAATAAGCTTGTATTCAACAACTACAGACTAGAGTTTGCTCTGTTTGGTCAGCCATAAAAGTCAAGGTAATGAGATACTGTCTGATATTTTTAAGTATTTGAGGTAGATTTCAATGTCTCACTTGCCTCCTTGTACCAAATCAGGTCTGTGAGGGTGTGCAGCTACAGATAAGAAATAGTTCAATTCCTAGTAAGCAAAAGCGATCTGTTGAAAAATTGGGATTTTTCTGATGAAAAGGCCAGAGTTTTGGTCTAGAAGTTATAATGAGAATATGTACTGGGTAGTTTTTCATTATCTTTGATCCAAAGCTCTTGGAGAGCCTCTTCAGAAATCTTTAAATGATTTCCTAGAAAAGTAATATTCACCTTTCTTTACTTTGCCATCTATAAATTAACTTTATGCTCTCTGTGACCCTTCTCTCTTTAAAGCAGAGACCAGAGAGCTGATTACCTCAATAATTAATTTGGCCTGACCGTTGTCCATGTCCTTCTGTGAGTCACCTAGAAGGAAATACACTGGGACAGAAAATGTATTGACTATTCCAAGAAGTGTGCGTGCTCCCAACCCAGAACCACAAGCCCAAATCTCCCTTCTGTTTCCCAGCCAGGATACACCCCTGAGCAGAATAACTCCTCAAAAGAAAGTAATGCAATGTTTCTGTCTCATCAGCACACTCTGATCATGGCGAGGGTGATTTCAGTGGAAAGGTTTTGGGCAGGATATTTGATTTACTGGAAAATAATGTCATGGACATTAATAATGTCATGGACCAGAATAGCAACTGTTCAGCTACTTGTATTTTATTCTTAAAATAAGATACTCAAGGAATTGTGTGTGCATCACTTTTGCTTCACAGACTTTTCTATTTCAGAAAATCTTGTTGCCAATTAATTCATCTGGGTAAANAATAACTATATTAAGGATAGATAAGTGATTTTTGTGATGCATTTTTTCCTTCTCTGGGGGAAGATCCTTTTCCCGATATCCAGCCTGAACCTCCACAGAGACCACAAAGGAGCCTGTATTTACGGTTATCCAATTTCCTAAAACAGACAAGGCTAAATCCCGCTATTTTTGGAAAATTTGGCATAACTTCACCAGTTTTGCTGGATGTTTCCAGTCTGCTAAACCAGGATAGAGTCCACTCACAGTTGGGATTATTTTTTTAATGCGGTGTGTTTCGATATAAAACTTCCTCGAGGATGTAAGAGA
>WAAG01002537.1:23149-36199 GCA_013390105.1 Tichodroma muraria | reverse complement strand
AATCCCCCTTCTGTTTCCCAGCCAGGATACACCCCTGATCAGAATAACTCCTCAAAAGAAAGTAATGCAATGTTTCTGTCTCATCAGCACACTCTGATCATGGCGAGGGTGATTTCAGTGGAAAGGTTTTGGGCAGGATATTTGATTTACTGGAAAATAATGTCATGGACATTAATAATGTCATGGACCAGAATAGCAACTGTTCAGCTACTTGTATTTTATTCTTAAAATAAGATACTCAAGGAATTGTGTGTGCATCACTTTTGCTTCACAGACTTTTCTATTTCAGAAAATCTTGTTGCCAATTAATTCATCTGGGTAAATATCTCCCCTTATAAAAAACACACATTCAGAATTTTTTTTGTGAAAGGCAGAATGATGTGCAGCTTGTCAGGCTGTGGGGGTGCTTCAGAAACGGCTGATGCCAAAGGAAAACACAATTCTGTAAACAGCCTGATTTAAAACCAATCTGAGCTGAGAGAGAGCAGAAACTCAAAGGTTTTGTGTTTTCATCAACTGCTGAACTGGTTCAGGTAGATAATAACTATATTAAGGATAGATAAGTGATTTTTGTGATGCATTTTTTCCTTCTCTGGGGGAAGATCCTTTTCCCGATATCNATGGAGAAGGGAAGCCACGGGTGGCAGAGCCAGAAGTCCCAAAGATATTTCTTCCCTATTTCTACATGCTCAAAATTTGCCAGTAACCACTGGAACCTGCGAGCACCACTCTGTCGCTGGGATTTATGACAGCTTAAAGTTTTTACGGAGATTTTAAAGACAGGCTCATTTCTTCAAATCACTGCAAACAATGTGTCTTTAAAAGTCCTCTGTTGTGCTGCTTGTGCGTGAGGAGCTTTGTCCTTGAACTTTCCCCCAAGGATCCTGGTGTGTTGCTATATTCTGCTCACAATAAGCACATTTGCAGATGTGCAGACATAGAATTATAGGAAGTACAAAAAAGACCCCTGTGTAAAGCAGAGCACACTCAAAACCAGGGAAGTTTATGATTCAAGTAGTTTAAAAGACTTTAATAACCAGTGAAGGAGGTTGTTTGCTTTAGGAAAGTACATACAATAATAATGCACGCACTCAGTGCAGAAAGAGAGGAGGCAAAGCAATTATTCTGCTCTTAGTTGATGTTATTTGTATAATGAACCGCCTAGAATGAGGTATTTTGCCAAGATCCTTGCTTAAAATACTTTGTCAGGCAATCTGAATTGTAACTTATGCATGAATCAGCCAGACCTGATGTGCTTTATTATTTTTTTCCCATTATGTTGCTGTTGCAGCAAACAGATCTCATGATATGAAACTTTTGGAGAAAGCTTTTATATACCCCAACATAAAATTGCTAAAGGCAACTTCCTCCTATTTCTTATGATTTCACCATCCATGTAGTGACTAAATGGAATTTATAACAACAAGGCCACGGTGCTGGCGTGTGCTGGAGGATTTCCAGAGCAGTGCAAAGGTGAGACCCAGGCAGTTCATTCCAGGCATGGAAAAGTGAGATGTGCAAGGCAGAGTCTGTGCAGAGAAGTCCTGGTCTGCTGGTGCCTTGCCAGCTGGCATAGGGATTATTGAATTTGCTTGACAGTGAACACTGTGAAAGATACAAAGAATTGTCCATCACTGAGAGGCTTTTGAAGATGCTGAGGATATTTCTTATCTGAAGTGTAAGTGATTGTTCAGCTGCATCTCTCATTTTTAGCTGGTTCTAAGTGTGGATGCTTTTTGAAGACTGAGTGGGAAGAGGTCAACATTGCTTGGAAAAAAAATCTCTATATACTGCATTTCCTGGCATTCTCTCCCTATGTAATAGGATGTTTGAGTTGATGTAGATTGTTGGGTTTTTTCATTGTAATGTAGTTTAAATATATTGAGAACTTAGAGCTGGGAATTGGAAACCCAAATCCAAAAGCTCTAGGAATTGGAATATAATGATAAAATTGTGCCATCTCTGCAGTTTGTGAATGACATTCAAGCTCCATGATAGATTTAACTCCTTTCTGCATTACCTTCTGTATTAACAAAACCTGTTTGATAGGTCTAGGGTTTTTTCACACTGTGCTAAATTTCATAAAATTAGGGCAACTATTTCTCCTGCTCAGAACTTCCAGGTGAAAAAAAAGTAGCTACTGGGAAACTTCTGGTTTGAGTTCTGCTGAGGTCCACAGGGGCACAGGGCAGTGACCAAAGGTGCTTTTGAAAACCCACAGTAACAGAAATGCCTTTTAAACTCTGCTGCTTGCCTCAGAAGTCGCATTTTTATCTTCAGCATGCTCGGCTGGAAGTATATAAATGCTGCATGCTTGATTTTAAGCCAGGCAAATTCATAGTGGAAATGTAGCATTTTAGTAGAAGAGAAGCCAATACTGAGGTCAGAAGAGCTGGAGTAACAGCTCTGGAAGTAAATTCCAGAGAAAGTACTGCCTTCCTTTATTATGGATTTTTTCCAATTNTTTTTTTTATTGTTTTGCGTTCTTTCCTCTTGTATTTTCCTTTTTTTTTTTCCTGCTTTTTGTTTTTTTTTTTTTTTTTTTTTTTTTAATAAGAGTTTAGAGATTTTTTGGAAAAGGACCTTGGTTTGAGATCAGCTTTTAAAACTTGAGCTCCAGAATTTGGCAGCAGGCAGGAATGTTGCCAAGGCAACCCATTATCTAAGGCTGTGTTACTGAACCTCCTGCCAGTTCACCCACAGTTGAATGCTGAAGGCAACCTTCAAGGCTATTGAATGTTCTGTCCTGGAACAGTTCAGCAGGCCCTGCCAAAAATAGCCTGGGACTTGAGAACACCAGCAGCTATCTGGGAAAAAGTGGGGAGGAAGTTTTCCCTTTGGAGGTGAATGAATGCACTCAATCTTGGTAGTGGATTTCCATCCTCCTGGTTAAACCAGTGGAGGTTTCCTGGTGAGCAGAGGCGGCTCAGAGGCACTTTCATCCTGAGGGATGGTGATTGAATTTTGTTCTGGAATGGCCTTGGAGTTTAGGATGCTGCCATCTTCCTTTCTCCTGTGCTGATCAGGGTGGGGCTGGGAAGGGCTGTCCTTAAGGAAGTGCACCCAGGCCCATCTCTCAGGGTGCCAAAAGGCCTGGGAGATGTTCTGGGAGTGCCATGTGCCACCACTTTACTGCTTCTGCTCAGTTCTGTTTGTGAAATCAGCCAGCTGGTTGCAGCTGAAGCATCCTCAGTCCAGCCAATTTTTAATATCTACAGTCCTCAGTATCATCTGTTCGTTCTTCCTTTTTTATTCACAAACAAGCACAGTTCTGGTCAACAAAAAGACCCCCAAAACCTCTAAAAATATAGAATGAATTACATTACTTGTGCTCATACCCTCACATGCAAAACTTGAGGACAGCTTTCTGTGTGTATGTTTGTTATTGCTTGGGAAATATTTATCCCAATTTTGGCATTCTGCTCTCAGACTCCTGAGAAGTTAACCCAAACACCTCTCTGCTCTTCATCACTCTCACTGCTTCCTAAACTGTTTCTTTGTATTTAGAAATACTTGTACTGTGATACACTTGTCAAAATGTTCTCAGAAAATAAGCTCCAACTAGAAGTGCCTGTCAAATAATGCAAAACTGACAGTTTTAGTCAAATTGATGATGACTGATACCATTTGGAACAAGCATCAAAGCTTCCAATAACATTTTCTTCTTGTTAACAAGCAAAAAGATATATTTTTTAGTTGAATTACTTTTTTTTCCATTTGGTGGTATGAAATGAACAAGGTTAACTTCGTATTTACACTAATTCTTTGTTATTTATCTCATGATCCAGTTAAATGTGGTGCTGTTTAACAAAATACCACACCCCTCATGACATGAAATTTTCTATTCTACTCCTAACAAGCTGAAATATATACATGTATAATGTATATTATATAATGTGTGTATTAATACATCATACATAAGATCCATAGTTTCATATAAGTTTATATATATAAATTTCCATATTTTAAAGTACTTTTGTGGGTGATCTGTAGGTGGAGGAGTAGTGTTGGGGATTTATCTTTCAAACCTAGCACAAGATTACAGCTTAAGGCTCGAGGGAGTGTTCTGTAGCTGGAGCAGAGGAGACACCAAACAGGAATTACTGCAGAATTCCTCTTGGATTACAGGTGCTGTTTAACAGAAATTCAAACAAAACATTGACTTTTGATGTGAAGGTATTGCAGTAGTGCAAGAGAGAGGGAATTTCATAGGGTTTCACACTTCTAAACACTTTCAAGTAAATGAGATGTGAATTCCACCTGAAGTTCATTCTCAATTTACTTCTGCTGCACCGAGGCAACAAACCTTAGAGATGAGCACTCCTGGCAAAAATTGGAATATTTCCTCTGAGTAACTGAAGAGCAGATACGTTTCATGTAGTTAAATTAGTTTTAGACCATTTTGCAGGAAAAATAAAAACTGGGGGGAAAAATTTTGTTGTTTTGGGTTTGTTTTTTTTCAATTGTGTTCTCTAAGACGCCATGAAAAATAGAACTTGATATAGCCCCAAGGTACAGAGCTACGCCCCAGCTGTGCTCAGAGCTGAGGAGAGGAGCCAAATCCCCTCTGAAGCTGCAGGATTTCAAGCCTGCTGAAAGCTCCAGTGAGGTTGTTTTTTTTTCTGGATTTGGCCAGGTGGCAGCACGGGGGGCCTGAGCTGGCAGGGACAGCACAGCACATCCGTCCCCCAGCATTCCCGGGATGAGGGGCTCAGCAGCAGAGCCAGAGCTGCTTCCAGCACCCAGGGCAGCTCCTTGCACCAAAGCGAGCAGCCAAAACAGGAGCCAAGGGCAGGCATGTTCCAAACCACACTGCTTGCATCAGCCTTTTTTGGTTTATTTTTTCCCCTTTTTAAGCACAATTTTTCATAATGTTTGGTGCATAGCTGGAGTGGCTCACCTGCCAGCTACAAGCTATTCCATAAGAATTCTTCTTCTGTGCTTGTTAGCAGACTGGATTTGTGGATCCTCCTTGCTCCATTGGGCACCTGGGGATCTAAGGGAGGGTGACAATCTGTGGTAAGCTTGTCCTCCTTTAGCCTCTCAGAAGAGAGAAGTCTTTTGCCTTAGAGAGGATTGTCATACACCTGAATCCATGGGAAAATAAATGGAGTTGTGTCCCGTGAGAGCCAATGCAAGCCTGCCAAATTCATAGTAAGTTTAATGCATGTATGGTAAAGTAGAACATAAACCCCATCAGCTTTCAAATTCACTATTTCAGCTCCTGTAGCAGTTTCAGTAGCTCTGGATCCATAGCCAGGGCACAGCTGGGATGCTTGGGCTGCAAGAATCAAAGGAAAGGGAAAAGGAAAGGGAAAAGGAAAGGGAAAAGGCATCTCAGTGATTGCCAAGGAGAAGAGAGCTTTCTCCCTGCTTTGGGGATGAACAAAATCCTGTGCTCCACACAGCCACTCCCCTGTCAGTAGAAACAGGACCACAGAGCTGAGTCCTGTGGTCATGGACAGTTTGACAAATCCCATTCCTCACTAGGCAGGTCCTCGTTTTTGGAGCAGCAAAATGGAATTTTGTGGTTTCCCTGCTGACCTGGGCCACATCTGACACAGGGAGGCTTTTCAGGTGCAGTAACAGCTTTTAGAGGAGAAAAAAGCTGAGGAAAACCTTCCCCTCACACACTAAAGCAGGTGGATTGTGTCTTGGTGTAACATTTGCATTTCATTACTTGAATAAATTAATGTTTTAAAGCAAATGCCCAAGGATATTGCAATTATTTTTGCAATTCATACATTTATTCACTGCCTATCAGAAAAGCTCCTGTTAAAGACATGAGCTAATCTGGGGTAAATGTCAATTACTGCTGGGTTATGTTAGGTCTATAGTGGATGCATTTGTAAAATATTTTAATATTTAACATTTGAAAACTTCAACTGCCAGATTTTTAATGATGCTGCTACTGGTTCAGCTGTTTTCATGTCTTCAAAAATTAAAAACATTTCAATATTTAAAATAACTGTACTGCTCATTTCAAGGCATATGTTACCGCATATGTTTGTGGCTCTGTTTTTCTGAATGCGTAAGATTTTTTGGCATATATTGGTATTTCATTCTGAACCTGAGGGAATTAATGTTTAGAGTCACTGTTTGAATTCTTTTTAGGTTTGATTGTTAAGAGCTCCTCTGGCAGTCAGGGAAGGAATCCCAAGGAGCTAGAAATGGAAACAAAGGTAGGAGAAGAAAGAAAGGCAGATGGTAGCAACAATAGCTTATCTTTTTTTAGATCATTGATTTAGTACAAAGGAGACTGTCTTATAAATCCTTTATACACTCCATTTTCATTTCCATTGATAGAAATGCCATATTTTCATATTCAAAATAAATTTTGAGCCATGAAATTTAGCTAATAAAAACCCCTGAATTAATTAGTGCAACCAAAACCCCCTCTCATGGTCTTATAAAGGACTGAGCATCTCAAACACCATGAATCTGCAAATTAGACTGAAAGTTTTTCTGCACCAGCAGGAAACTGGTGATGCCTTCAAGAGATTTTAGATTATTTTTATTATTTTTTTTCTTTATTTTCTATGCTATTCAATTTATTCTGTTCCTGTGTTTGAAATCTGGGAGTTTTTCTTTCCCAAAGGAGCAATAGTTGACAAGTTCAGAAAGGAATAAACTAAGTGTCGAATGGTGAAGTTGTAAGTACTGGACGAACTGGTTTGGCTTTCCCCTGGCTCCAGTGTTCTGTCACCTGTTAAATTTTGGTACTATCATTAGTACCAAAATTGATATGATATTTGGTAATATCAGCAGTACTAAATCAAATTTAGTGATTTGATTTCAAACCGTGTCACGTTTGACAAAGACCAAATCAGCAGTACACCTTACAATTTGTATAATAAATATTTCCACACTATTTTCCAAGCAACCTGTCATGGAATCATTGCTTTGAAGAGAAAGTGCCCTGTATTTATTTCTGCAGGGATTTTTTTTTTCTTTTCAAGTCTCTCCAGAGCAGAATTAAAATTTAACACACGCACATTTAGCAACAATATTTTCATGTCAATGTGTCACTCAACATTCCTTCCCTGTTAGCCATGGAATATTTTTTTCCAAGTCACATGTCTAGATAAAAGGGAAAATCTCAGATAGCTTTTAGCATTCAGAAAACAGATTTCAGCTTTACTTTTGCATAAAATGAATGAATTCCATTTTCAACAAGTGCATCTATATTCTGACAGGCAGAAAAGCTGTAGCTTGGTGGGTTACTTCTTTTCTCAGGTTCTGCCTATTCAATCAAAGGAACTCATTCCTGAGGTTGATGTAGAGTGGGAATTAATACAAAACATGTCCATTCCCCATTAAATGTGTTATTCTGGCAGAGGAATATTTTCATCTCCAGATCACAGCAGATATAATTGAAATTCAGGGCATTAATTATACTTCAATTAAACCAAACCATATTTCATAGGATTGTTTTGGCAGCATGAGGAAGAGTCTGTCTCCTCAACGGCTCGTGGGGTGGTTATGACAAATTATAAAGTCACTGAAGCCAAGTAGAATTGTTCCAGTCAACTGTGTCTGTGAAGGGATAGCTACAGTATGTAAAGAGGGAAAATATAGTGGTATTTTAAAGTTTTCCAGACATTAAATTGGTTCTTTTTTCTCTCCATGCAGTTTTAAGAAGTCCATTGGTTTTGGTTTGGCCAGTAATTCTATAAACCTGTTAGACAATAATGGCACATCCACTGATCTGTTAATTTAGATTTCTCTGAATGACATGGCTCAAAATGCTACTTCTCTGAATGAGAAAACAAGTTCTAAAGCAGAAAATATGCTAAAACTTATGCCAAACCATGCTTTGAAACTTAGTGGGCCTCTATTTTTTCCTTCGTCTTTATTGTTCTCTTCCTAAATATATGTGCACTCAAATGTAGATGTGATCTATAAATATGTGGGGTTTTATGATTAGAATTGAAATTATAAGTTTCTTTATAGCCTCAAAAATATTAGTTAGCGGAATTTTTTTTGGGGGGGAGGGTTTTTGGTTATTTGGCGTTTGGGGAGGATTTTTATTTTTTTTTAACAGAATGTAGGCAGTTGTTAACTGCAAATCTTTCTTATTACTGTGGGCCACATTGCACAGCAGGCAGACAATTTTCTGTGACTGGGACGTGTGCAAGGAGGTCACAGGTACAGCAGCTCACACACTCCTTACCTCCCTGTTCTAAAGCCCACAATTTGGTGAGAAAAAAACATAAATATATGAATTAACTGCTCGGATTTGTTCTCTCTTTAATTGGGTTAGATCTTTGTTTTTTAAAGCCTCCTGTACTCTTTGCTGTACAAGCAGCAGTGGGCACAGTGAGCACACCTGGATGTGGCTGCTGAGGATTTTAAGCAGCACTGCAGCATTTTACATCTTTTCCACAGGGTTAATTAATTGTAGGCAAGACTTGGGATCTGGCAGCTATCTGACTTCTCCCTCTACCGAAATTAGTGAGGTGAGTAATTAATACTCATGGGACTACTCAGGGGAATGGCTTTCTCTTGCACAGTAAAGAAATTCGATGTTACCAAGGCAAACATTAAAATGGACAGGTGATACAAAAATGTGTGAAGTGTGCAAAGTATTGACAAGGTATTGATCAGGTCATGCTTGAAAATCTGAGTTGGAAGAATGTATTTAACTTCAGAAAATAAGAATAAGTTTCTATTTGAATCAGCATGGAGCTGTTGGGGTATGTCCAGCATATTTTATATCTCATATTTCTCTTTCTCTGTGGTGACAGGGAAGTCACTGAGCTCATTTTGTTGTAAATTACTCTGTTAGTCCTGTGGATGATGCTTCCTCTAAATGAGCTTTTCAAGGGAAACAGAACTGGGCACTGACAAAGGTGTTTCTTATCAAATTGGCATGGTAACTCCATATAAAATATTGCTAAGGCATGTCAGTCACATTTACAGCCTGACATAGCTGTGTGTTGCTGTTCAAGTTACAGCTGAATTTAGCCTTCAGTGCATAAGCAGGGTCCAGGTTGGATCCACATCAGGGATCCTCCTATAGCTGCACCAGAATAAATCCTGGGAGTAAGTCATGCCACAAAAAGGACACATGGCTTAGCAGAGTGTTTGTCACAGCTCACTAAACCCTTCCTGTTCTTCAAACTTCCAAGAAATTCCTAATTAACATTTGTATGCAAGTTCATTATAAACCTTGCGTGGCGTGTGACAATGACAGCAGGGGGATTTGAACAGTGATGCTCAGTAATATGAATGATCCCACATTATTTCATTGTAATCTTTCATAAGAGTCTCAGTTATTTCCCAAGTTTCTCATACCTGGCAGTACTTAATGAGCAAGTCTTGGCTCTGTTCAATGGAACTGAGCTTTTTAAGTGGAAATCGCACAAAAGATGCAAATTGAAGTAGAGCTTTGGATTCTGATATGCTTTTTATTTTTGCATGAGCCTGCCATGTTGTTGAACTTTGACTCAGTCCTTTTGTATGAGAGCCTTATTCTTAGTTTTAAAAAAAATCTATTTTTATTTTTAGAAGGAATAGATTATCTAAGAAAGGTCAACATACACTTTTCAAATTGATCTATGACTTAACCTGTTATAATTATATTTTCTGCAATTATACAGCATGGAAATATCATTATTTTACATCATGTAAACACCTTCTAAAGTGTCATTCCATTGTGCTTTGCTAATGTAAATACATTTAGTGAACACTCAGAATCATAGCAATCATTAAGGTTGAAAAAGACCTCCAAGACTGAATTCAACCTTTAAACGCCCACTAAACCGTATTGTGAGGGGCCACATCTACTCATTTTTGAACACCACCAGGAATGGTGACTCCACCACTGCCCTGCTCAGCCTGTTCAATGTTTAACCACTCTTTTAGTGAAGGAATTTTTTTCCTAATGCCCAACCTGGAAAATGTGGGGAAGGTCCTGCTGTGAGCCTTGCTGTCACCTTTGTCACCTGGGGCCCTGAGATTGCCCCAGGTGGTCAGAGCTGCTTCTGAGGACAACAAGGCTGTGGGGTTGATCCCCGGGTGGGCCATTCACTTGGGAGTTGGGCTTTTGGAGCCCTGGGAGTCCCTTCCAACTGGGATTCAATACACTCAACTGCTCACTGCCCAAGCTGCAGGAGGGTTGGTGACACCCCTGAGCAGTTTGGATCTGACGATGAAAACATCTGATGGTACCACACAGCCCTTCCCTGGGAATATGGGTCTCCAACAGGCTAAGAACAGCACAGAGTAGCTGCTCACACCTGGGGGAATGCTCCGACCATTCTGATTTGTAAGAAAAGCAGGTACAATTACTGCTTTTCCCATTCTAGGCTCATCTTTAATGAGACTGTTTCTGGGTACTGTAGATACCAACATTGGTACCAGATTCTTCCTTCCTGGAGGTCAGGTTGAAAACCACCCAGTTTGACAGTCCTGGTTATGGAAAATTCTCATAAACTCTGAAATATTACTAGACAGAAATTCAAAAGGCATGGCCCGGTTGAACAGAAGTTAAGAGTTTTGAGCAAAACTTTTGAATCATAACGGATAATTACAGGGATAACATTTAAGACTCATATTTTGTGGCTTAATATATTATTGCTTTCTGAAACCTTTTACCAGACTTCTCAGAATTGCTTCTCTGTTGGATAAAGATCCATGTTTATCCCTGACTTTCAATAACTTTTTCTTTAATTCTGTTGCCTGTGCAGTGGAAACAGACTTTGTGGATTAATTTAGTAATAGCTGCTTTTCCTACTCAAGTCCTGTTCTGTTGTCCCTTTGAACTCTTAAATCTCCTGTTTAAGTCATGTACTGAACACAAAACTTCCCATGAAAGAAAATGTTCAAGGCTGCTCTTGGAGACAATGTGAAATATTGAAGGGTTAAAGGGGAATCCTCCAAAAGGAAATGCAGACGGGTGTGAGTGCTTTGGCCACGTGCAAATAGATAAAAGGCTGTTTTAGAGTGAAAGCCTTTCCAACACGTGTGAGAGTGTGTTAGCAGGACTGCAGTGCCTCCTTGGATATGACTCAGAGAGCTGTTTCTGTTTAATTAGGCAGGAGAATTGTGACCCAGTCATGGCATGTGCCTTAGAATAACAGGAGTTTGGAGCAAATGGCAGCGAATATCAGAGCTGTTACAGCAGGGAAAGCAAAGCAGAAATTTTAAATTACTTTTTTTTTTTTTAATTAGAAAAGAGGTTTCTTTCCCATTCTTCTTATACTGTATGAATCATTACTATTTCTTATTTCAATATTTCACCCTTTCCTCCCTCCTGGAACTGGTAGTTGCTAGTTGCTTTGCTTCCTGGCCAAAGATAAAACTGCCTGTGAAGTCAGCAAAGCCCGTTAAATAAGCTGTCAAAACACGATCTGTTTCATACCTTGGAGCTCAGTAAGGAAGCCAATTTTATATGACTTAAAAATGAGAGTCTTTCAGTGTCACCTTGTTGGAAAACCTGGAGATAGACTGCGCATGGCTTCTGTTCATTATGATGCACCTGTAGGCTATCCAATTTCTATAAGGAATGGTGGAGGAAACATCACAGCCACAGCAAAACTGCCGTGATAAAAGGCAGGGTTCTTTTTTTCTTCAGGAACAGGTTTTAAATTAAAATGAAAAGATTGTAAATGGGGTTCATGGTGTTAGAGAAGGTTTTGGGTAGATCCGTGTCAGACATCCTCGGATGTGTAGAGAAGCCTGAGTTTCAGATATGAGAGAAAATAGCACCTTGAGTGAAATCTCGAGCACTTCAGAGCAAATGTTCAACTTGCTGTCTTTGCAGTTCTAGCAAGGGCTCTCTTCTGAAGTCTGACTAAAGGCAACTTTATTTGATGAGAGTTTCATGTTAATTCAATTACATGTGTGAGCTGCATTCCATTTGCACACATGAGGGTGTGGGAGCTGACTGAAAGGCACAAGAATTAAATACTGGTTGTAAGTAGAGGCAGCAGATTTTATATTTCAGTAGGAATAGTTTTATCTTAAAGCTAAAAGCTCTAACCATTTTTCCTAAAATGCAGCTAGGAGAACCTAGCCCTGTTCACTTGAAAGTCAAGGGGCAAGCTGAGAATATGGTTCTTATTTAGATATTTGATTCAAGGAAGTTTCCTTAAATGCCTCCAAGCCAGAGAATGTTAACATAGAAACAGAGAATATTAAAAGAAGGCACTTTTTAAATAATCAAATGCTAGCAAAAGCACTATCACTTGAAACTGTGATAACTGTACCAGTCTGCCCTTGCTGCAGCACTGATGAGTAGTGACATCTTAGTAAAGATCTAATTGTAGAGCAGGGATTCCTTACAGAAGTTTGGCATTTTTAAATACAAATTATATCATTTGGGGTAAAAATGCAAATAGTAATGGTTTCTTCAAAACAAATGTCTAGATAGAAGTTGACATTGATGTTTAAAATAGATATCTACAAGGAAAGAAACTCGCTACTGACTGCTCATGGGAATGTCAGTAGAGACATTCCCTCTACTATTCCCATTCCCAATGTCATTGTTATGTTATTGTCCATTCCCAAGAGACAAAGCTGGAAAAGAAATAATGAATGTTGACCCTTAGGAGGGAAACAACTCAACTTTCTAGAACACCCCAGAGCAAAACCCATTCTAGCTGGGTTCAGCTATTCTAAGTTGCTCCCAAAATCACTTGGTAGTGAATTAATACAGTCTTTAGTCTTATATGTAGCATCATAGCACTGAAAACTACTTTTTTTGTAGTTCTAAAAAGTATCTAGATGCCAGTATTATCTGTCATTAAAACATGGGCTCAAGCATGGCAGTTTTTTCCCAGAATTACTTTCAAGGAAAGGCCTAGGTAAGACTTTTNNAGAAAATGGCCAGAAAGAGCTTTTTTTTTTTTTTTTTTTTTTTAAACCAGCAGGATCTGATTCAAGATTGGATTTGCTATGGAAATACATTTATCTGATGTTGCATCTGAGGTGGGAAGAACTATAACGTGACTGATGAGCAGCACTGAAAGTCTTATCTTTGTTCTATAATGAGAGGAGCCAAGCTACAACTCTTCATTTCCCTTGTTGTCTTATCTGCTCTCATCT
>WAAG01002537.1:6485-23049 GCA_013390105.1 Tichodroma muraria | reverse complement strand
CTTATCTGCTCTCATCTGTCATGCATCAAGTTCTGATTGATTACTCATTTTATCGTACATTAAGCATGCACACAATCACCAATAATTATTGAATCTCTGTGTTTACAGCTCCTGCTGCCTGTTTGTGTCTCACAGGATATTTCCTGGTCTGCACATCCTCTTGTGATATGTGATAAAAAGGAAGGTACATAAGAGGAAAAATAACTGGCTGAAGTGCAAAACGAGGTAGGAGTGCAAGCTCGTCTTCACCCTTGAGGGAATTTATTAGTAGTTACATAAGGCTTGGAAGTTGGAACTTTGCTGTCCAGCATATTTATAACATGTGGGAAAAGGATTTGAGTTATAAGTTGTTAACATTTCCTGATGATGCTGAGCAGCAGATTATCACACACAGGCCCTGGCAGTGAAGAATTGTAGATTTGAACAAAAAGTCAGCAAAGTTCAGTAACTGGGCAATAAAAAGGCTCCTGAGATTCAATATAGAGAAAATTCAAATTATACACTGGTGGAATGATGGGCTCTGAGTCATGCCCAAGAGCAAGATCCTGGGTTATGATTATAACCTCATGAAAATGTAAAATTATGCCCCCACCAAAAAAAAAAAAAAAAAAAAAAAAATATNTTGCAAAAAAAAAAAAAAAAAAAATTAACTCTGGGGATGTTCACCTGTATTTGCTTTGCTGTTGCAGGATTTCCTGATATGTGATTGTGGTCACTGAGAGAAGAATAATATTTGGGGTGTCATCCCAAAGGTGCTCTCCCAGCGGCACACCCTGCTCTGCAGTCACTCACTGCTTTGTGGACTCAAATACAACAAGAACTATGAGCAGGCCAACATAAAACAGATGAAAAAGAGTGTAAGAACACAAGAAAAAGAGCAAGTTTTACAATTCTATCTAATTTCAGACTAAATTTATGGGGTGAAAAGAGGAAGTCACACCAAATTTCTCCATGCAGAGCTATTGGTTTAACAACCAAAATAAAAAAAACCAACCAAACACGTTGAATTCTTGTATAAGAAATGGACCCTGTAGTACTGAAATCCCTGGGTGTAAACCATGTACATTTTATAAATGCACACTCTGGCAAAAAAAATATTAGATTGAGCATAAGGATTTGTGCACAACCTCAATAATATATATTAAAGCAAGAAATGAGTCATATGCAACTTAAAAAAAACACAAAACACAGCTTAGCAAATATCACAGATCTCTTTATTTTTTTAAATCTTTCACTCCTTGACTCCAGAAATAGCCTTTATATTTCGTTTCTTACTTATATTGGCATTGCTCCAGCCAACAAACCCAAATAATATAGGATGGCAAATGGAATAGCTTGGAGTACTAATGGAAGAATTCCTGTTATTTTTTATGCCTTTCAGCTGAGTTCAAAGATTAGTGCTGTAAGCACAGTTAAAATGTATCAAGTGGTAGAAAATTAATTATGAATGTACTTTAAGTAGAGACTGTGAATCTTCAGCAGTTTCTAATATAGAACAAACAGTAATGAAAATTATTATCATTAGAGATGCTGGCAAAAGAAAGGCCTTTAAAGGACCTGAAGACTCATGGCTGTGACACATTTCCATGGGTTTATCTGAGAAAATGAGAGCCTTTTGCTGCTTTTCAGGAATAGAAACCCACTTGTCCCCCACAGAGCTAAAAGCAGATAAGATTTTAGACATAGTTTTTTTACCCTGAGAGTTTTTGAAGTTAAATTCAGTCTTTAGTTTAGTTTCTGAGCATCATCTGTGGTTTATATGCTTGTCAGCCTTGGTCAAACCCCTTAGGGCTGAGATTTTATTGATCTTCCTGACAGATGTCCTGTACTCTAGGGTGAATTGCTGCTTAAGCAATAAATACTTTTAAAAATATATTCCCCGCAGTCAGGGAGAAGTGATTAAGACAAAATAGCTCAACAGCTATTGTCAGAATTTGCAAGCATTTGTTGCTATGACTGTAATTACAATCCTGAATGAAAATCAAGCATTTAGACCAGCTTGTGCCATCCATAAAAAAAAAAAGGATACCAATTTATTCCCAAAAATTGTCTTTAGCACATTTTGTTGTTTATCAAAACAAATACTCATGTAAATACTGTCTTGATTTTGTTAATTATATTCCCACCAATACACCAGAGACTATTCTTTCAGAATATTAATTTCTTTATGTAAATTAGGAAGGGGGGTTAGAAATAATGTTGCTGTTGCAAACCATTTGTCTGTTCTGTGGTGTAAGAGACCCAATTTCAGCTGATTGCAGGATGATAATTGTGGTTACTGCTATCTTTAGATTTTTGGAGGAGAATAGGGTTTGTAGCTTGTGGCTTACAGTACTGGTATTTTCAAATGGACAATTTTTTGTGGACCTTGTTCAAGAAATACTTAAAATTTCCAGTCAGAACCAATTCCCATTCTTGCTTTCAGCAAGAGTCCTGTGCTCACAGGACTCATTATTGTGCTTGTTGTGCCATTTCTCATTCACCAGAAACAAAGTTTTTAGATTTTTTCATACCAAGACAGAGAGGTGACAAAAACATGATCCAGGGAACAGGATTTTTGCTCTCTGATAAATAGTTTTTGTTCCAGCACTGGGACTCTCTGTGGGCATTCATCTCATGGGCATATGGGCTGGCATTTATTTAGCCCCTCAAATTTTCAATGAGGGAGCTATTCCAAGATCAAAGGTGAATAGTGCACAATAGGTTGTAGAGGAGATGTTTGCCAGGTTTGTTCTTCATTCTAACATGGTGGTGAGGTTTGTTGTATAAGATTTTGGTGCCACATCTGCCCAATGAAACTCTGTTGTTTGAAGTGTCTATGTTACAGATCAGTGCGATCAGCTTGGGAATAACTCTGCGAAGCTGCTTAGAAAAAACTGGAGGAAGGAGAAAATTCTCCCAAGCAAGCTGTCAGGAAGCTGCTGTGGAGCCTTTGGGGAGAAGGAGTTTGGGCAGCAATGACTGTAAGAAGCTCAGAGTCTCAGAGCTCAGAGCTTCTTACAGTCACTGCTGCTCAAGAACAGGCAAAGAAACTCGAAAAAGAAACTCGAGCTGCTGCCCAGGGACGTGCTTCTCTTTGGCTTCCAAAACTGCCCAGGTTGGGGGAGGTACAGAAACCTGTCTGCTCCACACAGGCAGGAGCATGTTTTGGGGAAAAAGGTCCCCAAGGACAGGTTTAGGCTGTTGCTGTATCGGTGCCTCCCAGCCCTTGCCAAGGTGAGAGCTCAGCTGGGTTGTGTTTGCAGCACAAACAGCGCAGCAGCCGGAGGGCTGGATTTGCTCTCCCAGCCAGGAGCTGCCCACAGAGCCTGGCGTGCAGCACGTTTTCTGGGATGAACACAACACATCAGCTCTGTGGGACGGTGATGAGCTCTCTGAGCAGGGCAGGGTCGGGTTGAGGAGAGCTATGGGACACCCAGTAATGGTTTCACAGATGTGCTGCCGTGTCTGGGGTCTGCCTTGTGTGTCACAAAGATATCAATTATTTGTCTCTAAACAATCAGTTTTCCAAACCCTTTAAACATGAGGTAGCCCTTTTCCTGTTACAGCACAGTACTAATAACAAACCTACTGGTACCTCTTAAAATACAGTTACAACTTTTATAAATCTATTGTGACCTAAAGCTTCCCTCTGCAGGAACAGTACTGGCAGACAGTTAAAATGCTGAAGGAGAAATTAAGCGAAGGAGCAGATGAACCAAGCAGATGAAAGACAAGTAATTATTTCTTATCTAGGAAATACCTCTTCAAACAAAATAGATTTGAAAGGAGCATCACTGAAATGTTTACAAGGAGAGAAAATGGTTCCTTAAATGACTGACTTCTTATTTCTTAGGTTTTCAGATAAGGCCTCCAACTTTCTCTTGGATTCCTCTTGAAACTCCTCTTCCTCTTGGTTTGATTCCTCTTGGAAGCTAATTCTTTTTCAGCAATTCAGTAAGGGACACCAGCAAAATCATTTTCAGTGTCTATTTAAGCAATACAGGATGTAAATGTTCTTTATGAAGATGTTTCCAAACATTGAACTATAACAAGGAAGTAAATTTCTTGTAAAATCTATTCCTTCCACTTCTGTCTTTTGGTGAATAAGAAAACTCAGTTATATTTTTATCATTTTTCAGTTGCTGCAACTTTTGTCTGACTTTGAATGCATAGAGCTAATGGCTTAACAAAACAGTTTTAGTATGAGAATAAGTATCCAGGATCCAGGGCTAATTGTTCCTAACTTGCTGTTGAAGCATTTAGTGACTTCAGTAGGCTACATCATGGCATGTCCTATATATTCAATCCCTTGTCTAGGAGGAGATTTTATGTTACTAGAAATGGAGACATAGCAGTTTTATTTCCTATGTTTTCCAGTTTTACCAGTTCTGTCCAGTTCCTGTTCTGTCATTACGTGCAAGTCTTGAAGATGTTTGTCACCAAATAAATGAGCTTCTGTCCTTTGTATAGTTAGAGATCTCAATTTGTGCACAGCTTTTCTGGTGCATTAAAGTCACATTCAAAAATTATTTGAAGTTGGTGTGTTAAAAAATATCTGTCATCAAACTATATCAGAAACACTGAATTCATTTACATGGCCTTTTCTTCTGACCTTCTCAAATAATACTCCAAAAAGCATTAGGACTTAAAGGAATTCGGCTTTAAGCTTTTTGTGGTCACGTGTTTACTATTTTTAGAGAAATATTCAAGTTAGACTTCAGAACTTAATTTCTGAAATAAGTTATTTGAAGCATGGCCTGAGTTTACTTCCATGTATGAATATTATATGAAAGGATTAAGACTAGCCTTTGGAAAGCAATCCTAGTTCTCTTACAAGACACCATTCCTTTTCTCAGGCAGCTTTGATCTGCTATTCTTTAAAACCAGGCAGATTTTCCTTTCTTTAGTAGAGGTTTTGTACTGGATATCTGCTTAGCAAACTAAGTGATATATTCAAATTCTTAATTAACACTTAGTGAAAGACTCTAATCCATACAAGATGAATAAACATCCAAATATGAATAACTTAGAATAACTCATAATAATAATAACTAACTCAGAATAAGTGAGTAAAAGATGAACAATAAAAGCTGTGCTGCAAACGATAAAAATATTGCTGTCAGCAAAGGAACGGAATTTCTGAAAACGTACTGAAACCATATTTTAAAAAAAGCCTCTAGACATATTCTAGGGTTATATAAGTATTATTTCTTATGTCTTTTCTACCTCTGTTCCACTTCAGAGTGGTTCTTCCTCCCAAGGCTGTCCCAGTTCACAGCTCATTGCCAATCACTCCACATTCACTTCAGCCACACCAAATGCTTTACTGTGGTCAGGGGTTTGTGAAACTGTGAAAGGTGCAGAAAATGTGGCATTTCTGTCCTGGCTCTACTGCTCTGCAATCTGCTTGTCCCCACTGAGGAGCAGCTAGAAAGGAGGAAGGGTTTTGCAGGGCTGATAAAGAAAATGAGGCAGGAAAACAGAGCCGGGCAGTAAATTGAAAGGTGTGATGGCACCACAGCCAGGCATGCCTGGGGAAGTGGTGTCCTGAGGAATTTGGGGTGAAAAGGTTCTGAGCCAGTGGAGGGGAAAGAGTTTGTGCAAAGTCTGAATGAAGGGCAGTTAGTGGGACTTGAGAAAAAAGGAGATAGTTTAAGCAGTTAGGGAAAAAGAAATAAATAGATGCATCCTTAGGATTTTCACCCCACAAGGCAATGGAACGTGTTTAACCCAAGCCCCACTGAATAGTCACGTACAGAAAATGAAAAAACACTTTGGTGATTTATAGATAGACGGATCAAGTTAACATTCAAAAGTGACAATTGGAAAAACTTCTAATTTTTTTAAAACATACTTTTTCATTACACTTTTCAAAACAAGAAGGGAAATCAGGACAAGACCTAATCATATTTCACATTACTTGAAGAGTTTCTCCTCACAGGTGCAAAAGTTCCTACAGCCACCACAGATTATTTATTTGCTGGGGGTTATCTGGTCTGCTCTGCACCATTACTTCTGCCTGTCAGTGCTCCCTCTTCCTGACCTAAGCACACAGTTTGCTTGCTGGATTACAGGAGTAGCTTCAATCCTCTCCTGCTCTCTCCAGAGACTCCCTGTGCGTGATATCAGCTCTCACAAGCTGATAACGGTGTCACCAATTCTTTCCCATTTTGATGCGGTGTAATACAAGCTGTTGCACAAGTCTTCATGTCTCAAGCTTTTTGATACAGTACATTTATTTTGTAATTCTAAGAGTTCTCAGACACCAAAATGAACCAGACAAGTGTTGACAGCATGAGCAGTAGGCACAGGGAAAAAAAGCAAAAGCTGGAACTGAGAGTATTGCAATTGTAATTACAGTTTTTAGTATTTGATTTTTAAAAACATTTTTATGAAGTTAAGATCCTTAAATCCCTTAAACTAAAAACTGAAATACTATCTGCACTGCAGTTTGATTTTCTCTTTGGATTTTGTTGGGTTTGGGAGGCATCGGTATTCCTTTGTACCTCAGCCTGTCAGACAGCAAAGCCACACCAAATCCTCCTGGTTGTCTGTGGGAGTCACAAACTGTTTTTCTCCCCAAAATGCATGGCCTGACGTAATTCAAAGAACAGGGGGAACATTTCCTTCTGCTCAAAACTTCTATCAGTCTTTTCAGCCCACATCCAAAATGTGATATTTTCAAGGTGTTTTCTCCATTATTGCTAGACCAGACTCTGTGGGTATGTCTGAATCGGTCATGAACAAACATGAAAAATTCTCCATTCCTCATGTGATCCCACATTGCTTCCTCTAGAAGACTGGAGGCAAACCAGGTAGAATATTGGTTCCCAATTCCTATACTTGGGAAAGTAGGAATAAGTAGAAAAAATATACTTCAATCTTTTTACAGAAAACATTCTTTTCCTTAATACTGGTAAATGTGTGCCAATGATTATTAAATGTCACTAACTGAAAATATGATATGGAAGTATTTATTAGAGTATTAACTTCCTGCTCTAGTTTTATAAGTCTTTGTGTATCTGATCTTATTAAAATTTAATTTTAGCTATCATTTCGTAGTTGACCCTGCCTCTGACAGGAAGGTTGGGCAAGATGGGCTGGGACCTTCAGAGGATGTCCCCAGCCTGAATTGTTCCATGATTCTAAATTGTTACACTTGTGACTGCAAAGATCCATGAAATAGGCTGTGACAATCCAGGTTTACCCAAGAAAAAGGCCCCACAGAATTGCTGCAGTTAATGGGATTTATCCCTTTCTCAGGGACTTTTGAATCCACCTATTTATGAATATTGGTATTGCTTAACAGTAAAATTTACAAAGAGCCTTAAAAATGCTGTAGCCTTTAATCATGCTTTATTTACTGGTTTTATTTATATCGATCCAGACATCTTTAAATGGAGTTACAGAGTAAAACCACCCCACTGCTCAGTTCAGAGAGCAAGCCAGCTATCCGAGATTTCCTAGAGTTTCACCAGAACCAAGCAGACGGCCGCCTTGAGATGCTGCCTTTTTTCCTGGTGCATATTTTTGCAGGTTATTTTTAGTGCAGTTATTTGTGGTGAGCACTCCAGAGGGTTGGGGAGAAGGTGCTAAGCTGCATTTGCATGCAGGGAACAGCGGCAGCTCTGCTGCTGTGGCAGATGTGTGTCCATGTGCTGTGGGAGGGGAAGGGATTCCAGCTCTCCCATCCCACTGACCTTGCTCATCCAGCCTCCTCTGCATCACGGTATCCCAGCCATCCCACACTTGGGCCTGGCTGTAAATAGAATGTGACACGCAGACTTTGATGGAGCTGATCTCCCCTTCTGGGTATTTACACTCCAGTCTGTGGGCTGAATTTGGGGACCTTTCTGTCTAAAAACTCTCTGCAGAGGATATACAGTGAGGGAGAAGGGAAAAACCACCACCAAAACCATGGTGTTTCTTGATATTATTATTCCTTGGACATTTTCCATGTAATTTATAGTATCTTCAGCTAGCTAATGGAACAGAACTGACACTGTCTCAATATTTGACAAGCTAATTATCCCACATGTAGTAAACAAGGTTTTATGTAAAGACTTCACATTTTCTTAAGTGAAACAGAAGCAGACAGCCCTGTTCCTTTTCTGAGCAAAACATTCAAGTGTTGCACACTTCACATTATGCAGTTCTATTTTTGATGTTGTAGTCAAGTAATTAAATCCTGCCTTATTTTGTTGACTTGAAGACTCATTTCATCAACCTTTTGAGTAATGCTGCTGAACACACAGCAGTCATAAGGATTATTTAATCCAGGTATGTTCTGGGGCCAAGTGGGAAATGCAAACCTTTAGAAATAGTTTATAAATTTAGAATAATTTCCTGATAGCTATATATTCTCACATACGTACGTGTTAGATAAAGATGACTCACCTTATCTGTACCCCACAGTAAGTTGTTTTTTCTTCTCTAAAATGGGCATCTGTGGATTCAGCTGTTTCATATATCCTGGCATCAATGCTTATTTTTATCTTCTGTATTTACAGAGAGTATATTTGTATAGTGTGTAGCCTGAAATCAGTTATGTCTCATCAGAAGAGACAGAGAGTTAAGGAACCTTGTTTTGCATGGCTGTAGCTGTGTTAACAAGCAGTTTGGAAATGGAAAATTGCTCAGAAGGTATTAGTTCTTGTTTTCCTGCCCCAGAGTATGCTCCTGTGAGTAGAGAATACTTATTAGACATGGTTTGTAAAAACCCTACTTAAAATGATGCATTTTCTTGGTCTATGCAGAGTTTTCTGAGGGGTATTTTTAATTTTGGTAAGTCTTTGGCAGTGTGAGTGAAGGCAATATGTTCTTGTTGAAGTCTGATATTGTTCAGATTTTAACAAACATCGTTAAATCTCTTGATTCTAGGATTAAAAAGCAATAAATACATTGTCTGTTTTTCAGTAGATGGCACAATATGTCTACCAACACTTAATAGCAGAAATCATGAACTGCTTAAAAAAATTAAAATAACCATTCAGGTTGTTCTACAATTCTACATATCTGAATCTAAATCTTCTAGATATCCATGCAATATTTACAGGAAGAGGATTGCAAGCTTCCTTCTCCCTGTGATATTCCCACACTTATTCTCCAAATGTGCTCCAGTGGGGATCAGCTCCACTACATAAGAATATTAGGCAAAGAAGTGCTTTTAATTGATGCTGCCAGCAAGGTGGTGGAGGTTTTTGGAATTAACACTCCTAAAGAAATCTCTCTGAATCTGATCTCTAACTTCATGCAGGCGTATGTACTGTCATCACTACCTACAGAGCTTTAATGTACCCAGTGCTTAAAAAAAGGGTAGAACTATCCAATTACATAGAAAAGTCATGAATCTCGGAAGTAACTGGAGTATTTTCCTCAAATATTCATCTCCTCCCTATTTTAACCCCTTCGCTGCCAAGCCACTCGACTTACCTAGTAAAAATAAAAAGCACAGTAAAAAATTGCTTTGGCATCCTTTTTATTCATCCTTTCCATTCGCAGCAGAGCATGACACGTGTTGGCATCACTTGCTGAATCTGAGCTTCAGAGCAGCCCTTGAGGCAGCGTCTGCTCTCCAGTCTTGTGTCTGCATCCTGCTTCCACCCTGGAGGCAGCTGGGAGGTGCCCTGCCCCGCTGTGCTCTCAGCTTTCCTCCCAAAGGAAAAGGAGCTGGCAAAGAAGCCAGTGCAGTACCCTGGGCAGCCCCAGTGCGTGCAGTGGGCAGGGTCAGGCCTGGGGGATCTTAGCTCTGCTCCTGAACTGCCTCAGGATGTGTTCCCAGAGCCAGGAGTGCCCAGCCCAGCACGGAGCATCTGCTCCTGGCAGGATCTCTGCGTGCCCAGAGCTCCAGCCACAGGCACCTGGAACTCCTCCCAGTCCTTCCAGTGTTGCAAAGGGAAGCATAATCAATTATAGAAATAAAAACAAAGCCAAGAATGTCTTTATAGTTGAGAATATCTGAGAATATCTTTAATTCTTTTCCATGGGATCGCATCTCCTGACTAATCTGTGTCATTTCTTTGTCCTTTTTCAGCCAATCTAGGTTGAAATTCCTTCTGCACTTGTGCCCAGCTCTTCAATTCTGTTACATTCTCACTATTTTACTGTTAAATTTCTCTGCATCAGCCACGGTCATTCTGTCATTCTTGTTGTTATCAAGCTTTATGAATGAGATACCTTTAACCTGGTTTTTCTTCACTGAGGAGACGCTTTGTAAGATCCACTTCCTCTACTCATTTGCAGTAAACTAAGGCTTACTTCAGAAATGTGCTAAGCACTGAGGTATGTGAGTACACTATCTAGTGGAATCCTTTTGGATGAAGTCATTTATTTATCTACATCATAAATTAAGGAAGTGGTGAGGAACACATGGTGCTGTAATTTAAAACAGAAAGCAGTGTGAGGGAAAAGATATGAAGAGTGAACAATGGAGACAGGAGAGCAGAAAAAGACAAGCACCCAGTTGAGTGCAAGATTGCAATCGTGCTGATTATTTTCCGCCTGTACTTCTTCTTCCTGGCTTGCATTTTTTTGTATGCTCTTGATACCATCCATTGTGGGACATACTCACTTTGCCTGGCTTCACGAGCCTTCTGAGTGCCATTCACAACAGAGAGTCTAATTTGCTTGTCCTAAATCACCCTCTGGAGGGGCCTCTCTTTTCTGCTGAAGCACCCAGAGAGCTTTGTTTCATATTATTGGTATCTGGAAATAGTGTGAATATTCTATATAATGCACTTCTCTCTCTTTCCTGCTGTGTTTTCAGATAAGCATGGAAAGCAGCATCTATCAAACCTAGGGAATTGCTACAATTTCAGTAATATTTTATTGACTAGGAACTCAAAGATACTGGAATTCAAAAGATAATGCAACACTAATTGCAGCAGTTATGATTTCTAATATTATTTTCTTTACCTTTGAGAAAGTTGTTTAGGGTTTTTTCAATCAATGGGGAGAACATAAGATATGGCTGTAGGAAGGATTGTTAGCATATCCCTCTGTGTGAGGACCTACTGTTCTGTTCATTTGAACAATATTATTACTATTATAAGAACATCAAAAATCAAATTTTAATAAACATCTATTTTATCTTCATTCATACAAGCACCTTTACTCCTGTAATGAAGACATTCTTGATATTTAGTGCCTTTAGTGGTCGAGTATTTCAAGGTTAAAAATGCAGAGTTCAGAACTCCATCTCTTTTTCTATCCCTTCATAGCTGCATTTGAGGAGGTTTCCTTGCTGCGTGGGCTCCCAAAAGCACTGCTCCACCCCTTGCCCCAGCCCTGGCAGACTCAGAGGTGGCACCCTTCCCAGAGATGTGCTTTGTCCCTCTGAGATTCCTACAAGATTTTGGCTGAATCGCTGGCATTTCTGTGCAGGCAGTAAAAAGCCCCAACGCCGACGGTTACGGCATTTCTGAGATGTATTGTTTCCGTGATAAGCTCATGACTTTCCTATGAGTTACTCCAAAGGATCAAATAATAAACATGCAAATGATGTGTCAAGATAAGACCCAAATTAAGCTTTTTATCCTACCTTGCAGAAGCTCAAATTGGAGGTAGCCAACTTTCAGATAATGGCACAATGCTGCGAAAGGATCTTCACTTGTGGAAGGCTTTAAAATAATAGAATGGGCAGCACACGGGGCTGTTTTCTCACATTTCACTGACAGATTATTTCAGAGAACTCTCTAGCCCATTTCCTATTTCCTTTGCCCTTGGTCTGCTGAGTAATATTTGCATTTTTCCTACAACATATCTCCTCTCTGGACGGAAGCTTGTGATAAATGTTTTCCGTTGAACTTCCTTCAGCATCCACATTAAACAGCAACTTTGCCAGGGACCATTTCCTGAGGCCTCCACTTTCTGCTGCTGAGCAACATCCACGGCGTGCAGCTCGGGATTGCAGGACACTTCCCAGTCCCTAAATACCATTATCTCAAAAATCGCGCCAGAAAAATCTCTCCAGAAATCCAAACTCTCCTTGAAATTATAGAACAATTTCCTGTGGGATAATTGCAAATCTGAGAAGAAACAATTCTGGAGAGTTAGAGCTAGGAAGTAAAAATTCTGGAGAGTTAGAGCTAGACTTGGAGGGTTTTTCGTGAGCTAAGGATGTCCTTTGAGGACCAAGGTGCAGGTGCAGCATTCTGTATTTTATGCCCTGGTGTTGGTGGGTGATTAGAATCGTAGGGGACCAGAGAACCCACCAAGATGAATTATAGTGAGACAGTGATAGCAGCTTTCATTTATTTTACAGAATAATATTCAGCAATATAGCCCTTCCTGCCTGCTGAAACTTTTTTCTGCAGGGCCAGAAAAAAGGCCCTGCCGAAATTTAGGCCCATTTTCCTTTGAGTACAAGTTTTTAATAACTTTTCAGCTATGAAAGTTAAGATTCAGGTATTTTTGTACACATTTAAGTGGCAGCTAATAATTCATTAGTTTTACTGTGAACATAAAGTTGCAAAGTGAGCTACATTCATGTTGCAATTAACTTTAAATTTAAAAATCTCTTAAAGCCCTCCTTTCAAGATGGCATGTAACAGGTTGCCCTTTAAGCTGGCACATAAAAATTTCTTATCCTTAATTTCTCTTCAAAACATACTTTATAAATAACCCTAAGCTAGATCTGGCCTGTACTATAATATTCACCTGAAAGACCTATCTTGAAAAGCTACTTTTTTCTAAAATTGAAGTAATGCCTACAGAGTAAATTTTTTCTTGTCCTAAATTTCTCTTTTGCTAAAAACTGCAAGCAAATGCAAATCTGTTCAATGTATTTCTCCTTGTATTGCACAAGTGTTGGAGTGTCTCAATGAATTTGATTATAGAACTTGCACCATTTTTCCCCACAGAAAAAATATGAAACATATTCACTTTTAAATGCCCTTTTTGAGAGCATTTTTCATTGAAGAGTTTTACAGAAAATTACCCCCAGTGTAATGTATTCTTGCTCATATACTGATGCCCATATTCCCTCAAAGCCTTGTGAAAACTGATAAAAAATATGTAGTGCTGGCTTAGCAGGAATAATTTTTAAATCTTAGTAATTTATCTTGAGGGACTCCACAATCAATATCATACAGCACTGTGAGCCTGCTGCTTTATTATCCTTTTTATCCAAGTGTAGAGAGATAAAGCATTGATTTCTGTTTGCTGTGTGTGCTGTAAAAACAAAGGAGAAATGTCATTTTTGAATGCCAAAGTTATATGAGTATTGTTTTATTGATTTTAAATTAAAGTTATGTAAGGCAATAGTTGACATTGCTTTGGGGAAAAAATAAATGCAATTGAAATATTTTTTAAAAAGCCAAGCAACACCTTTGAAAATAATTTATGGCAAGTTGATCTCCCCAGCTGAGCTGGCTTGAATTTAAAAAATTTTTTTGCCATTGGATTCAGAGTGGTGTAATTTAGATAATACTGCACAAACTTTAAATAAGTAAGGATTGACAATATGAGAAAAGAACAGTACAGTTCACATTTTGGTGATTTCCCACTTTTGGGGGGTTTTATTGTGATGCCCCAATGCATTACTACTGACTTCCCTAAGAAAAAAACTGAGAGATTTCATAGCTTCTCTACTCTATTTTTCCCTATTATTATTAACAATTTATCCAAACATTTATTATTTGCTGGTTAAAGTAAATTTTACTCATTCAGAAAGGCCATTTGTTTAAATCTGTGGTGTCTTGTAGGACTAAGCTGTCAAATTTTAACGCAGGAGGAAGGAAGCCACCTGCTGCTGAGACACAGAAATTAGAGTTCTGTATGTCAGGGGCAGCCTTTAATTAATTAGAGATAATGTACAGGGAGAAATGCCATATTTAAATGCATTTGGAATTGAATTTGTTACACCAGTGCTATAGGAACCACAGGGTTTGATGTGCTCTCCAAGCACCACCATGCACTGAACCACACTCAGACCTTAACCTTTAAAAGACAGGAAGGATTTTTAGGGACCTTTAGTTCTGAATTTACATTTTCCTCCCTTTTGCTTTAACTATGCACTCCAGAAATGTCACACACATTTAAATTACTAATGGGGAGTTTCTGTAATCCCAAAATGCCAAGAGTTTAGCTGCTTTTACTAAGAAAGTGCTGTAAAACTTCTAGAATTGGAAATGAGGGTGGAGATTCCAAAATATATCATTGTATATATAGAGAGTTTCCATGGATAGCAATATATAGAGATACTGCTTAGAGATCCTCAAATTCTTAATTTCTTGCATATCTTTATAAATGTATGAAGTAAGAAACCTTTGTAGAAATGCCCCAACAGACTCTCAAATAGGTAGATCTGAGAAGTCAGATAAATTAATCCCAAACCTGTTCATTTCCTTCAAGTTTTGCTGACCATATGCATTTTTTGCTGATCATATGCCCAGCAAATTCTGGCCATCTACTGAGTTTCTCAAACTAACTTACAAGTTATTGTTTTCCTTGCCTACATGGTGATCAAAAGCCCCCAGTGTGTCAGCTGGGTAGGAATTAGCATCTGCCATCTGTTTTCAGTGGGATCTTTATCAGCACACGGGGGAAAGAATTCCTCTGTGTGCTTTGGCAAATACAATAGGATTTCATTCCTTTTTAGCAGTTCTTGGGAACAGGAGAACCCAAAAGGCATCAGGAATGTGGAAAAGAGAGCTCAAGATAATCAGCGAATACAGAAGAGTGTATTTTTAATGTTTAGGTTGTCTCTTTTGTTGAAACACTAAATGAAATTTTTATCGTGGTAAATTATCAGAACTGTCCTGTCATAAAATGATTCTCTGCAAATTGTTTCCTGTTACTTCCCATGT
This sequence comes from Tichodroma muraria, assembly GCA_013390105.1. NCBI lineage: Eukaryota > Metazoa > Chordata > Aves > Passeriformes > Sittidae > Tichodroma > Tichodroma muraria. The sequence continues at coordinate 8,260 of WAAG01002537.1, read as the reverse complement.
TGCTGTTCCGATACATTTATAAATTACTCCATCACCTTGGCATTAATAATCAAAAACTTATTTCCCCAAGTGTTTTCTTAACTCTAGGTAAATTTTTACATGTCCATCAAAAATGATGAAAATTAGAAGAAAATAGAATCCCTTCCTGCTGACAATTACTTTATTCTGCAAGGCCATGCCAGTGTAAGAATGTTTAAAGGAGGACTTGAGTTATTAGGATGACATAAGGGAACAGGAGAGAATTGCAGGGAGGGAAGAGAGGAAGTTTGAAAGCAGCCTGAAGAGGAAGGAGATGAATTTTTAGACAAAGGGCACAGTGCAAGTATTATGTTGTATGCAGGAAATGGCTTCCTTGTGTCTTGCTATTGGTATGATATCACTCTTATATTGACCAAAATGAATCTTTTTGTGTCATAATTAATAGATCAAAGGTATGCCTGCCATCAGTTTGCTTTACAATCAGAGTGACTTACTGGATTGTAAATTTTGTCTGTCTGTGAAAGAGGCACATCTGTAAAGGTGAGGGGTTTACAGATTCCAGGTTACCTTTTTCTCTGTAAATAACATCATTTATGAAACATTAATAGCAATTAGAAAACAAGATACTTTTCCTCAAAGCTCTTTTGGGTCTTCAAACCTTACTGAGTTACATATTTAAGACACAAAACCAGGTTAAATCTGTAGTGGATGGAACCTGATTTGCTTTTCATTCTCAGTGTACAGCAGAGCTGTGTGATGGCCCATGCTGCCTTTTACATGTAATCGGTGTTTTAGAACATTGTAAACCACTGTGAAGCAGCACAATAAACTCTTTTCTGAATTTGCACTTCCAGAATTTCATAGCTTACAACTTATTTTTTTAGAATTAATATTCTAGAAGCATGGAGGCTGTCACATTGCAGCGTGAACCAGCATTGGTTATAAAGGTGCTACCACCTTTGACTAGAAATAATATTCTGTGAGTTCACAGAATCAAAGAATAAAGGGCAGAAAGTTACAAAATACGAAGTCCCTGCAATGTGAAAAATTAATTGTTTCTACAGCACCATGTCTGCCTAAGCTGCCATGGCAACAATTGCAAAAGACACACTCCCTGATCAAAATTCCCCTCAAATTAAAGATGCAGTTCGGAGGTGTTTGCTGCAGAACCACACTTTGTAAATATGTGTATTGCAGCTCCAGCTGCAGCATTGCAGGATGCTTTCTGCAAGCAGACATTCTCTGCAGCTTGGGATTGTTCTCGTGTGGTCACATTCCCATGGACATCCTGTTTAATCCTGAGGAAGGCACTGGTTTAAAGAAGGAAGGGACAGTTTGGGAGATAAGTTTCTGCTCCTGCCACAGCCCTGTTTCCTATTTACTCTCAGGGAACAGCATAAAATGCAACCAGATTATTTTCTTAGCTCTGATCCTGACACTGTGGTATTTAGCAGAGAGGTTCCAGTCATCCTCAGTATCATGTAAATGAACAGTAATCTTAAAATATCACAGTTTTTATTGGAAATGTACGAACACAACAAGAGAATTTGTTATTTTGTTTGAAACCTCACTGTCTTGTATCAGAAATCTGCTACCTTCTGCACTCTTGCTGCTTTAGACACTAAATGTCTAAAGGGCCTGTGCCTAAATAAAACCCTGGTGGGTTTGGATTCAAGGGTTGGGTTTCTGATTTTTATTTTTTAACTGAAGGGGTCCCTCTGCTGGCTCCTTCCAAAATTCCTTTCCATGAGTTTGGAGGGGCTGGAGTTGTTTGTTACCTTTGAGATGCAAGTGCA
>WAAG01002533.1:27040-59291 GCA_013390105.1 Tichodroma muraria | reverse complement strand
ATGCCATTCCCTCAGGTCCTATCTCAGAAGAGGATGTGGAGCCTGGGGCTAGCTTTGTTCCCAGGTAGTGGATCTGGCTCTGTGGAGTGGACAGGAAAGGTCCCAGTGTGATGGTCAGGGTGTGGAGGCAGCAGAGCGTGCCCATGGCTGCACTGTCAGGGACAGGGACAGAGGGGTGTGGAGGCTTCCTTGGAGCTCAATACCTTCTCCCAGGGAAGAAGAGCCCAAATGCTGTCAGACACTGGCTGAGTGATCTGTCTCACCAGCTCCTCAGCAATTGCCCAAAGCTGTGAATAGCAAAGAGACGTCCCCCACCTACAGTCACGAGTGCTATCAGCACCAAGCTGCAATTGCTGCTGCATTGCCTCACATCACCCATGGTGCTGCCACACCTGACATGCCAGCAGGATATCGTCACCTGGTGACTCAAGGCCACTGGCTTTGGCTCTAAGCTGGAGCCTCTGACCTGAACCTAGGGGAGAATATCTTGCAAGCTGCTGGCCCCTGCCTCACTGTGGCACTGAGGAACTCCAGGCCTCGGTGGGTTGCTGGCTGAAGGCCGTGTGGGTCAGAGAGTCAGTGCTGAGCAATTCACTGCATGGGACTGAGTCACTGGAGAGAGGGGAAGACTGCCTGGGGATTTCTCCATCCTCTCCCTCTGGCTCTTCTGCTGCCACAGCCATAGCTAACAGCTCTGTCCTGCGGGTGGCAGGGCTTGGAGCCTGGGATGGATGGTGATAACAGCCTCAGGAATCCCACTTGCACCTCTGTGCTTGTGACTGGCCTTGCTGATACTGTGGATGTTGGGGAAGAGCAGCTCCGACATCTTGCCCACCCGTGGGCATGTCCTCATGGCTGTCAAGTGGGCATCCCAAGGTGCAGAGAGTCTGCAAGATAATAAGCTTAGTAGGGTGGTTTTTCCCTTCCTGCATCATCCTTCAAGCATCCCAGGAAGTATCCTGGAAAACAGGACTTTTTAGGTAAAGGCTTAGGATTTTCTCTTCCTGTCCTCTGAGCCTGGTCTGTAGATACCTCAGAGCACACACAGGTGCTGATGGTGTGCAGCTCTGTGACCTCAGGGGGCTCCTGTCCCCCCAATCCATGCAGCATCAGCACAGTGCCAGCACTGCAGTGCCCTGCAGTGGGAACAGGTACCAAACTTACACGGCAGAGCACGGACGGATGCCTGTCTCCTCCCATGGCCTCCTACCTCCAAGGATCCTGACACAGTCTTTTTCCCCACTTGTGCACAACAATGGGGATTGCTCCATGGGACACCCCTAGTCCCTGGGGCTTGATATGGCCCTGACTGGATGTGGCTTCAGCAAGGCTTCTCTGGCTCCAGAGCCAGTGGAATGGGGGTCTGGATGGCAGGGCATGGGCACAGCCCACCCCAGGTGCACAGACAGCTGTGGGCAGCGAGGGCTGCCCTGGGGACACAGCCGTGCCCTGTGACCAGGACATCTCCACGGGGAAGGGGGCAGGTTTTGGGGGGCCAGTATGTGTGATGGTGACCTTAGTGGGGGCAGTGTGGAAACTCCCAGCCTGCCTGGGGCTTGGAGAAGGGAGTGCAGTGGCAGGGGTGTGAGCACGAGATCCCTGGCCCTCATTTGCATGGGTGCAAAGCAGGGAATTTTCCATCAGCAAGCAGCCGAAATTTCTGCAGGGTGACCTTTGTCCCCACCCAGGCCCGGAGCCCATGGCAGCTGACAGATGTCACTGTGGTGCCCTGCTCCCCCCAGAGCTGTGGGCAGCCAGGGGACTGCGTTCTGCCCCCACACGCTGGCACAGCCAGCTCAGTGCAAAACAAGCAGGACCCCCCAGATCTCCTCCAGGGAGGGCAGGGACTTCTGGCCCCCAGCCACCTCTGGGGCATCAGTGGGGGCCAGCCCCTGGTGCTGCCCCAGCCCCACAGGAAGGGCTGAGCTCTGGCACAGGCTCTTTGGAGTGTGATGGCAGATGATGGACAGACATTTCTGGGGTTACTCTGCACATCACAGCGTCAGGCCCAGGCTGCTGTGGTCAGGTGCTGCCCATGTGTGCAGGGTTGGCAGTATCTGGTCAGGATGGAGAGGCTGAACTGTCTGTTGGAGGGCTAGAAGGGGGGCAACCAGAAGAGGCCACTCAGGAGATGAAGAATGTGGGTTGGAGGTCTCTGAATAGAACCCCTGCAACTGGGACACCTGTGGTCACCACCCCCAAGGAGCTGACAGCCACTGCGGGCAGGGCGGCCGGTGCACACGGAGCCCCTGGGTGCACCTCAGCCTCTCCCAAAGCTCCCGGCCTACCTGGCTCCGTGCTGGGCACAGACCCCTCCCCGAGGGCTGGGACACTGGTCCACCTGCTGCCAGCCCTGAAGCCCCGCAGCCTTTGGGGGGAGGTGTCCCTTGCCCTGAGAAGAACACAAGGCACGGACTGCCCCACGCCACCTCCGCCCTCGCAGCGTTCCGAGGAAAACAAACGATAGTATTCCTGGGAAGCACAAACCACCTTGACTTTTGCTCAGAGCCCTGCAATATCTGGGGCAGAGCATGCCTGGGCACCAGCGCCGTGCCTGGCACAGACTCAGGGCTCCGTGGCTCTGTGAGCAGGTTGCTTTCCACAGGTGCTTCCCCAGTGCTGGTGCCTTGGCTGGCAGGTGCAGTGCAGCCACGGGTCACCCGATCTGCCCACAGCAGCTGAACGGCTGTGCCAGCAGAAGCCACCCAGCACAGACTCTCTGCTCTCAGAGCTCCCCCAGACCCTTCCTGGGTTTCTCTGGAGCCTCAGTGTGCCCTATGGCCAGAAGGGCTTGGACCCCCATGGCTGCAGGAGGAGCTGGGGTTCACTGAGAGCCGCCAGGGATGCTAAAGCACCCTGCGAGTGATGCTAGAAACAGGGGGAACGAGCACATCACCTTCACCAGGATGGCTCCAGGGCTTAGGGGAGCTGCTGCAACACCCCCCCTGCAGCTGTCACCCAAACCAAGCTCCACACAGCACTGGCATCCCTGGACACAGTGTGTGATGGCCAGAGTTGGGGACACAGCAGCAAGGGAACAGGAGGGAAAAATGAAGGATTTTTTGCTAGAGCCAGAGGGATTGAATTGACACAAATGGTGAAACCAAATACTCATTTCCAAAAGAAAGGTTCGTGGACTTGAGGATGGTTTATTTTCTACACTTAGGAGTGCTTTTGCTCCTAGTCACATTTTTGCATTTGTGACTTTTCCCTGACATTTACAGGGAGCTTAGAGGTAAATCACCACGGGGGGTTCACCAAAGGGGAGAGCTCATGGCCTCTCCCAATGGCCTTCTGCTGCTTGCAGACCATTGCTTGTTTAATTCCACGTGAAAATACTGCCTCTGCCCTAAGCTGACCTTGCTGTGGGTTCTCAGTTCCTCTTGGAACGCAACGTTACTGCCCCGATGCAGGCAGCAGTGCAGCCCCTGCTCACAGAGCTGGGAACGCTTCCCTGCGCTCCCATGACACCGACAACGGAGTGCCTGGATGTCCCTGGGTTGTTCCCTTCGAGGCAGTCCCGGGAACTCACCTCCTGCCGTGGCTCAAGCAAAATCCCACTGTCATTTTGGTTTTACCACTGTAAAATGGGTTTGAGTGTTCCTGTTGTGCTTAACACCAGTGACCCCTGGGAAACCCACTGATGGGAGCAGAACTGGGATCCCACGTGGAGGGCACGGGCTGCGAGTTCACTCCAGCAGCACTGGCAGCAGTGAGCTCAGCACAGTGTGGCACGGTCAGATGGGAGCAGCTTTTCATTATCTCCAGGGAGCAGGGAGGAGAAACTGCAGATCCAGGACTCCTGTCCTGGCTCCTGGTTGGCACCGTGGTGTGCAGGTCAAACACTGAGTGCCTCACTCCCCAGAGCCCCGACTTCTACTGCACACCATCCCCGCAGGGAGCAATGACAGAGAGACTGGGGCTGGAGTGGATGAGTTTCTCTGACTCCCTCCTTGCCTCTGCAGGAAGGGGGGAACACTGCCCTGTGTTCCCCTCTCACATTCCATCATCACCCTCATGGGGGAGCCTGGCAGGGTGCAAGATCAGCGCCGTGGAGACAGTGATGGGAACCCCCAGTGTGAGTGGGGCAGGCTCGGCTTTGTGCCCCGGTGACACAGGGGCTGGCCCAGACACTGGGCTGGCCTCACCCCCAGTGGGAGGGCTAGAAAATCACAGGGGAGTATGGACCCTGAGGACAAAGGGGGACAGCAACCCTGGGGGCCTCCTCGGTGGTGCCCGCTGCCCGCAGCCCTGCAGCAGCAGCCTGAGCGCTGGGTTACCTGCACCAGCCGTCTGTGTTTGCTGTGCCCCCTCCCTGCCCTCTCCCTCCTTTCCTGGGCAAACAGGCGTGTACCAGCCTGGTTATTGCTTTGCTCCTGCAGCCGGACTGTTTGGTGGAAACAAAAGGGAACGTTTTCCTCCTCCCACTGGGCATTTGTGCCTCACGTGCCCTGACTCTCTCCAGCAGGAGAGGTGGCGTGGGATGAGGGGCTCCCACAGTAGCAGGAGCTGAGGGGGGGGGTCTAGAGCAATGTCCCCTCCCACCTCTGCAAGGCAACCGGGACAGGTCTGCTGCTGCTGTGTGCTGTCACAGAGAGCTCGTGGCAGCCCTGGCAGCTCACCAAAGCTCTCCAGAAGGCCGGCTGAAGCCTCGTGTGGTTCTGACATTGATTCTGATTTAAGAAAAAAAGGTGTTTTCATTAACAGAGCAGGGTTGCAAGAGTCTGAGCCCTGCAGGGCTTTGGGAGAGCTTTGCTTCGCTGGGTGCTCTCACTGCCGGGGCCTGATAAGGGACATGCTTCTGCCAAGGGCAGGGGAGCTGGACAGCTCTGGCATCCCCAGAGCTCCTTGTGAGGATGTTCTGTAACATCATGCCCACATGAAGAGGAGCCTGAGGTGACAGACAAGAGCCTCAGGGACAAGGTGATGGGGTGCTGCACGCCATGGGGGACAGAGCATCTTGTCCCCGCTGCCCTCCCAGCCGAAGACAAACAGCTCAGCATCACTGGCAAAGTCACCTCCTGGCAAAGATGCTCCTCATGCTGCACACAGGCAGCCCCATGTGCCCTCAGGTGACCCATCCCATCTGCCCATCCCCACAGCCCATCCCACTGTCCAGCCCAGCACAAGCATCACGCTTGCAGGCACTGCTACCTTGTTGCTGCCCAGATTTTCGAGCTTTCTCCATCTCAGCCATTCTTCTGGGCTTGGACTGGAGCAAATGGCATGGAGAAATTCTCCTTTCCCCCAGAAATTCCCAAGTCAATGAGCAGTGGCAGAGAGACCATGCACAGCTCACCCTGCTGGGCTCCTCCACGGGGGAGATGCTGGAGCAGGAGAGCACAGGGGCATCCTGCAGAGGCAAGGAGGGACTCTGAGAAACTCCTCAGAGAGACCGGGGGTCCCAACTGTGCCCACCCACTCACCCTGGCGTTTTGGTGCTGGTACCCTCATTATCCTCCCCACCAATGGGGTGTCCCAGTTCCACCACCCCCAGCCCCTGGGGAGCTGTGGGGGCACTTGGACATGGGGGCATGGGGTGAAACAGATTCCCAGGTGGTTTTACATCTGCCCTTGGCTACAGCAGAGCTGTCCTGTCCCAGAGAAACAGCTTTAAAGAGCCTCAGAGTGGGGCAGTCAGTTCGTGCAGTGCAGTGCAGGCTCAGGAACGCTCCTGGCCCGTGTCCCTCTTCTGTCAGAGCGTCTGGAATGTGTCACTGGGGGGGTGTCCCTGTGGGCCCCAGAGCGGGGGGATGTCGGTAGTGTATGATTTTTATGCAGGCATGTCCAAATCACAGAGGGTTGAATGAAATATCTGGAAGGGGGGATGTAGGAAAAAACCTCTCCTGGGTCACAGTGGAATAATTTGGACTCCGGTGAGGCACCTCCCAGGAGACATCTGCAAAACACACACTCGTCTCCCAGGGAACTGTCTCACCCCTCTGTGAATTCAGGCTGGAGAAGATAAATGTGTCATTCCCAAATAGTGTCCGGGGCTGCTGTCTGGCCCCCAGTCTGGTGACAGCTAGGGACCCTCACTGGCTGGGATCTTCTGGAAAGAGGGAGGGAAGAGGAGAATCTCAGAGAGGCAGCTTGGACAGCGATTCCGTGGGTTACAGAGCCAGCCCGAGGTCACTCCTGTGCCGCTGAAGTGTCACCTTGCCCCGGTGACCTCTGCTGTTGTCTTCAGGCAGCTCCGTGACAACGCCTGGCCCTTGTGCAACGGCCACGGAATGAAACTAAAAATAGCTGCAGCTCCTTACAGAACACCTGGCTGCCAGCACCTGCCAGGAGCTGCGCTGCAAGGGCTCCCTCCTCCGAGCTGATGTGGGCACTGAGGGAACACCTCAGCCTACTCCTCTCCTGGCCCAAGCCTTGCCTGGCCTCTGCTCACCCCTTGCTCAGCAATCCGGGGCATGTTGGAAGGGTACTGTGGAGGATGCTGGGGGATGCTGAGGCATGTTAGGTGGATGCTGGGGGATGGCAAGGTGTTGCTGGAGATTTTGGGGAGAAGTTGGGGGATGTTGGAGAATGTTCAGGGGGCTGCCAAGCGGCTCATCCTGGCCCCTGGCCCAGCGTGGTTTCTTTTCCCAAGCCTCGCCAAGGTGCAGTGTCATCACTCCCTGAGCCTGATGAGGGGATGATGCCACCATCTCTCCTTTGCAGAGGGAGCTGGGGTCAGCACTGGGGGTTCGCTGAGGAGCAAGTTCAAGTTATTAATCCTCCAGCTAACCCCAAGTTCAAGTTATTAATCCTCCAGCTAACCCAACTTCATGCTTGGCTGGCCAAACTGCCCGTGCCCTGACTCTGCTGGCACCCCCACACCTGGGCACAGCACTGTGCCCCATTCAAACTGGACATAGTTCAGCTCTTCTGGGCATTTTTTCTCCACTAAAGCTCATTTTAGGTATAGGGCAGTGGACCAAGGCCAGAACAGTCATGAACCCTTGAGGCTGTCACGTGAATTTTTACAGATTCCCTGGAGTCCTTGCAGCCAGAGCACCTGAAGCACACAGGATTCCTGTGAGATCCTTAGGCTGTCAGTGAGCTCAGGCTGAGCTGTTCTCCCTCTGTCACAGTCAGGCTCTTCCAGCAAGAGGCCACTGATCTCTTCGAGGCAGCAGTGCCTCCCTCACGCAGACCAGACCTCGAGCATTGCCGCTGTCTGCTCCTGTAGAACCCAGCAAGAGCCAAAATCCTCCTTTTCTCATGGAAAATTTACAAATGATGCCCATAACTCAGAGCATTACTGAGAGTCAGAGAGCAGCACCTGGCTGCAGAAGCCGTGTGAGAAGGGGAGACCCCGGGCACAGCTGGGCAGAGCCGGGCGCTGCGGCGGTGCCTCCGAGCTCTGGGGCCGTGGCTGACCCTCACTGTCACACACTGAGGAGCAGCTCCCGTGCACAAGTGAGGAAGGGCTTGTGCTTCACCGAGCCCACTGATTTGGGAGCACTCACTCCCTCTGCCCCCTCCCCACAGAGTTTCTGGCAGCCCAGCTGTGTGGCCGAGCACCGAGTGCCAGCTGAGCGCAGCGTGACTTTGGGTAGAGCAGGGGGCAGCCCCCACCAAAACACCTGTCAGCAATGTCCTGCACCCACCGTAAAGCCCATGTCAGCAATGCCCTGCATTCCACCACTGGAGCCCCTGCCGGCAATGTCCTGCCCGTCTGGGCCCACGCACCCCCCAGGAGGGAGCACCCTCTGAGTCCCAGGACTCAGATTCCCTGCTCTGGCTTCAGTGGCGTTGTCTGCCCCAGTTCCCAGGGACACAGCGGGAGGCCCGTGTCCCCCAGTGCTCTGGGATGCCAGCCCATTGTCCCTTGTGGCTCACGCAGGGGTGGACAGTGCCAGACAGACGTGGCGGTGGGGTCCCAGGAAGGGAGATGCTGGGGTTTGCTGGCTGCCAGGGTTGAGGTGTCCTGGCCCCTGCCACTGCCCGGGGCAGGATGGGGACACACTCCTGGAGCTCCCCTGGTGTGGGGCAGCTCTGCAGCTCCAAGCCTGGCAGACATCCAGCCCCACAGGCTGTCTGCATGACACAGGGCGTGTCCCCAAAGGGAACCCCGTGGCCCTCCAGTCCCACAGGCTGAGAAAGAGGTGACAGTGCAGGGAGGGATAACAGTAAGGAGACTGGGACGGAGGAGAGGAGGTGGATTTGGGGATAGGAGGGGGAAGCAGGGGAAGACGATGGGTGCAGGAGGGAGCTTATGGTTCTGGGGAAGAGTCACAGATACAGAGATCAGGCACCCCAGTCCTGCTCAAACCACTGTCCTGAGGGAAGTCAGGAGGAAAAGCAACAACAAACCTTGGGAGAACTGGGCCAGCAGGTCTGACCCCACATTGCCGCAAGAAGCATCACCTGGAGTCACCAGTCCTTCCTCCTGCCAAGGGCAGCCCTGTCAGCCCCCCATCCCCAGGGAGGTGGTTTGGCCATTTGGGGGTGTCCTGAGTCCGGGCTGAGTGTGCAAGGGATGTGCCACATCATGCCCAGTGCTGGAACTCAGGCCTCCTGGCTACCACCTGCTCCAGGGAGAGAGTGGAATATCTGCCACAGGAAAAGCTGAGCTTGGCAGGCCATGGCCAGTGCTGGGCTACAGGCATCCCTCATCTGGCTTGTTCTCAGGGGATCTTGGGGCATGCCCGGGGCTGTTGTGGAATATTGGAGAATCTTGGGGGATATTGGGGATGCTGAGGGAAGCTGGGGGTGCTGGGGGATACTGGGTGATGCTGAGGGATGTTGAAGGATTGTTGAAGGATTGATGAGGGTATTCTAGGGGGGATGCTGAAGGGATGTTCAGGGATGTTGGAGAATTGTTTTGGGATGCTGGGGGGATATTGGGGAACGTTTGGGGTTACTGGGGGATTTGTGGGAATGCTGGGGAGAGGTTGAGGATGTTTGGGAGATGCTGCGGGATGTTGGGGGGATGCCGGGGGGATGTTTGGCGATGTTGAGGCCCGTGCTGGGGGGTGTTGGGGGATGTAGACCTGCCCAGTCTGGCCGCTGTCCCATCTTCCGGGCGGTGGGTGACCAGCAGAGGGCTCGGCTCCCCTCCCGCCACCGCTTTATCCTGCCCAGCGCTGCCCTCGCGCCCAGAGCCGCGGACGGAGCGGCTGTGCCCGGACACAGCTCCCGTGCAGCCCCGGGGGCTGCGCCGCCTCCGTCACACGCGCTCCCGGAGGGTGCGGGGACCGTCGCGGGGGCACGATGCCTTCGCCGCCGCTTCTCCTGCTGCTGCTGCTGCTGCTGGCCCCGGGGGCCGCGGGGATGCGAGGCAGGGCTGGGAGCGGCAGCACTCTCCAGGGCCAGGCTGCGGCCAGCGGCGGGACCCTGCCCACGGCTGCCCGGGACATGCCGGAGGTGCAGGAGACGAGGGAGAGGCTGCGCCGGGGCACGGAGGAGGACTCCAAGTCGGTGCAGCAGTACGTGCCGGGGGTGCGGGTGGAGTTCCCGCGGCCCCTCAACTCCGCCAGCCTGCACCCGACCAGGGCCCTGCTGCCATCCAGCACGGACCCATCGGAACAGCAACCGGGGGTCCCCACGGACAGGGACGGGACAGAGCCCCGAGCCAACCTCACCACTGTGTCCGACAAGCGGCTGCAAATCCACAACCCCCTGTACCCGGTGACAGAGAGCTCCTACAGCGCCTACGCTGTGATGTTCCTGTCCCTCATCGTCTTCACAGTGGGCATCATCGGTAACCTCTCCGTGATGTGCATCGTGTGGCACAACTACTACATGAAGAGTGCCTGGAACTCCATCCTGGCCAGCCTGGCTTTCTGGGACTTCCTCATCCTCTTCTTCTGCCTGCCTGTGGTCATCTTCAACGAGATCACCAAGAAGCGGCTGCTGGGGGACATGTCCTGTCGCATTGTGCCCTTCATGGAGGTAAGGGGCTGCACAGGTCCCCGGAGGGATCAAGGACTCTGCTCCTCTCTGCCTTCTTGCTCCAGGGTAGTCCATGGTGCTGGTAGCCTGGAGCAAGGACTGCGTGCCAGAGATCCCACTGTGGGACACAGCAAGGAGTTGAGGGACAGTCCCCACAGTGACCTTCCCTCTGTCCCAGGCCATTACTCAGTCTCTGCAGCCAGCGCCGATGCTGCCAGGGCTGGGGAAAACCCATTAGATCCTCCTCCAGCCAGCACAGGGGTTGGCAGGGTCTCTCCATTTGTCTGTTCCTGTCCCAGCCCCAAAAAAACACCCCAAAGCCTGGGGGCTCAGCCCTGCAGTGTGCTGGCCCAGAAACTGGCCACTGTGGGTTGCTGAGGATGGTCCAGGGGCAGGGGGCTGCAGGTGGACAGTGCTGCTGAGCACTGGAATGGGACAGCCCAGGAATTAGTTCTGGAAGCCTGAGATCTCTGTCCTCAACGTGTGACAGGTCGGCCACCCTCAGGGAGAGCTAGGCATCCACTGAGAAGGCCAGAGTGACTGGTGACAGGGGATGGCAGAATGAGCAAAATTGCCCCAGAGGACAGGATTTGGGCTGGTGCTGCTCTTGTGCTGGAAACCAACCCTCGGTGTGCTCATCTCCCATCCTCAAGGGAACCTTGGGGTCCAGCTGTGCCCCGCCGTGCCCTGGTGGGACAGACAGACCAAGCCTGCCTGTTCTCTGTGCTCAATGCCCCGTTTACCAAAGGGTGCCAACACCTGGAAGAGCTTAGAGACAGTGTCAGATCACTGAAAACCCTCTCAGGCTTGGTCAGACGAGGCAGGACTCAGAACCTGCCCCTCCCACTGAGCATCCCCCCCAGCGTTTGGGTTCCCAGAACGGTCACCTGTGACACGGTCACCTGTCTGTGCCCCAGTGCCCTTGCGCAGGGTCTGCACTTGTGCAAAGGTCCCTGGCTGTGAACAGCCCTATAGGCTCCAGCAATGCCACTGGGTCCTCTGGGTGCAGGGTGATGGACTGGGGTGTCCCACTGAGCACAGCCCCAAACCTGGGCAGCACAGCCCAGCACAGGGATGTGGGCTTTGCTGGGGGAGCCCTGCAGCCCCTTTGCTTCTCTGTGTCCCTGCCCAGCAGGCAAGAGCTGCTCCTTTCCAGAGGTGTCCCACCCCATCCTCTCACTAATTGGAGTGTTTGCCCCATCCCTGCCCTCCACCTCAGGCTTCCAACACGGCGTTTGGGTGAACTCAGAGGGGCAGGAATTTGCCCAAGCTGGCTCAGTGTCCCAGGGAAGGGTGGGAAGGGTGGGAAGGGAAGGGTGATGTCCCCAAAACAGACCCTTGTCTCGAGGAGGATCTGAGGAAGATCTGCTGCTCATGGGCTCCCTGTCCCCATGAGAGAACCCTGGGGATGGCACCACCAGGTACAGGGATTCAGCAGCACCAGGGTGCTCTGGGACAGCTTGGTCCCAGAGGAGTCAGGAAGGGACAGGAATGGTGGGATGTTGGTGCTGCAGAAAGATGAGCATGGTCCTGGTGTGAGGGCTACTCTTGCTCTGCCTCCCAGCACCAGCCCTGCACTGCCCTCCTGCCCCCCAAAGCATGGGCAGAAAGGGGCTCCAGGGCTTCAGCTGGGACCCAGCTGCAGGGAGCCTGGGTGGGAGCCAGAGCCAGGCCAGAACCAAATCCCCAGCAAAGGGTCAGCTACGAGAGGGGAACCTATCTGGAGTCCAAGGGTTCATGTCTGGTGGGATTGTGGCTCAGGCCACTGGATGGACGCTGTGGGAAGCAGATCTATCCTCTGTAGCTGCTCAATGCTCTGGAGCTGGGTTTTGGGAGCAAAGCTGGTTACAGGGGTTTCTGAGGACAGGCTGTGCGCAGGGATGTGCTGCACTGACTGATGCCACCAGCTACATCCCTGCCAGGGCACTGGGGATGGGTGCTCCGCAGGACCAAGGGCACCAGGAGAGATGGAAGAGCCTGTGGAAGGGTGTAGGGGGAAGAGGGGCAGCAGCACAGCAGCACTGAGGGCTGCAGGTGCCAGCCAGGGAACAGGCCCAGGTGCTGGGTGCTGGCTGTGTGGCAGAGCAGGCTGCTGGGTGCCCAGGCTGGCTCTGGGCTTTGGGCAGAGGAGCTGGGTGGGACATGCTGGGAGGTGGTGCTGGGTGCAGGATGCTGGAGCTGGGCTGGTGTCCTGATTCTGTGCCTCGGGAGATGCTGCTGTGCATAACCGATGGTGCTGCTGAGTGCTGGCATCACTCTGGTCATCAGCTGCTGGAGTGACCAGCCCAGGGCCAAGGAAAGGCCTGGGGGGACCGGAAGGGCAGTGTTCCGGGCTGTTCCCCACGCACCACGTGGAGCCCTGGGAGGTTTCCTGAGTGCTGGGATGGTCTTTCAGCACAGGGTGATGTTTGATGGCTTCATGAGGCCAGGAATGGCCACAGCACTGGGACACCAGCATGTGACTCTGCCATCATCTTGGCCAAGGGCTGTGGGACTTGGCTCCCAGCTCTGGGGCTGGAACTGGGAATGCTGGTCGGTGCCTGGCCAGCCCTCCCAGAGCCACAGCGAGTCCTCTCCCTCCTTGGCCTCCTCCTCTGGCAAAGGGGATGTTTTTCTTGCTATTCTCAATGCAGCGGAAATTGCCCCAAGCTGATTTGGGACAAGAGCGCCTTCAACTCACTTGGCCTGTCCAGGCAGGCCTTGGGAACCCTGGGAAGGTGCTGGTGGGTGTGATGGTCCATGCTTCTCCTCTGCAAGAGCCATCCAGAATAGAGGAAGAGCCTGAAGGACAATCCTGGTGTTCCCACCTTGGCTGGATGGACAGACAGACATCCAGCTAAACATCTCCCGTCTGCAGAAAAGGGAGCTGGGCAGGGACTACAGGGTCAGGAGACATTTTTATCCCTTCAGGAGTCACAGAAAGTGGCTCTAAACCCTGGGATGCAGCCACAGGCTGTGACCTCCCTACAGCCTTTGAAGGAGGGGTTGTGGTCTTAGGTAGCCAGGGGTTTGCCACAAGCCCGGCAGACGCAAGCCCCCCGTGATGTCCCTGCAGCAAGGCCCATCTATTCTGCCTCCTCCCCCACCAGGTATCATCACTGGGAGTTACCACCTTCAGCCTCTGTGCCCTGGGCATTGACAGGTTCCACGCAGCCACCAGCCCCCAGGCCAGCACCCGGCCCATCGAGCAGTGCCAGTCCATCATTGCCAAGCTGGCCATCATCTGGGTGGGCTCCATGACGCTGTCGGTGCCGGAGATCCTGCTCTGGCAGCTGGCGCAGGCCACGTCGCCCGTGTCCGGCGTGGTGACGGAGTATTGCACCATGAAGCCCTCGTCCAGCCTGCCCGAATCCATCTACTCCCTGGTGCTCACCTACCAGAACGCTCGCATGTGGTGGTACTTCGGTTGCTACTTCTGCCTGCCCATCCTGTTCACCGTCAGCTGCCAGCTGGTGACCCGGCGCATCCGCGGCACCGAGAAGAAGAGCGAGTGCCGGGGCAGCAAGCATGGCCAGTGCGAGGGTCACCTGAACTGCACCATCATCGCGCTGACCATCGTCTACGGGCTCTGCGCCACCCCCGAGAATGTCTGCAACATTGTGGTGGCCTACATGTCCCCCGACATGTCTAAGCAGACCTTGGATCTGCTCAACCTCATCAATCAGTTCTTCCTGTTCTTCAAGTGCTCGGTGACGCCTGTCCTGCTCCTGTGTCTCTGTCGTCCCCTGGGCCAGGCCTTCATGGACTGCTGCTGCTGCTGCTGTGAGGGCTGCGGCCCCGACACCACCTCCAGCGAGAGCAGCGCCGACAGCAAGCTCAAAACCGAGATGTCCTCCTCCATCTTCTTTGACAAGCCCCGGGAGACCCCCCCACCCCTCCTGGCCCTTGGCACCCCATGCTAAGTGCCACTGAGGAGCTGTAGCGATCATTTCACCACCTCCTCCCAAGACCAAACGTTGTTTTGCCATTAGTACTCATTCTGGACGTGGAACAAGCAGAAAGAGACAGCTCAGGGGGCTGCGCCGGAGACTTCAAACCCAGCATCAGGCAGGTGGGGCTTGAAATCCCAGTCCCTGTGGCTACACTGGTGACCCTCTAGCCTCTGCCCAAAGGTCAGCGAGGAGAGCAGCACACTCCCATCCTGACTGCCTGGCTGGGCTCCGTGGGGCTGCTGCTCTGGAGATGGCATTGTGCCGGAAAGGTCTTACCTGAAACCACAGAGGCTGGCCATGATGGCTCACAGAGGACACAGCAAACACAACCTGCCCTCTTCCTGTCCCCTCCCCTTCCCTCCTGCCAGCCCCTCCACAAGAGGAGAAGGTCCAACTGGCCGTATCCCACGGATTCAAGCCGTGCCCTGTATGAGCTCAATAAACCAGTAACCTAGAGCACGTTGTGCTGGCAGCCGCTGGCACTGCTGGGCTGAGCCCTGGGAGCCCCTTCCCTAAGGGGCTTTTCCCTACACCTGAGGGGGCTCTGGGGTGGGCACGGGCAGCTGGGGGGCAGGAGGGCAGGGAAGCAGCTGTGCCAGAGCGGGCAGCAGCGAGGGGAGATGGGGAAAGGCCCCCAGCCCTTTTGCTCCCTCCCTCTGGGGTGATGCTGAGCAGTGCCTGTGTGAGAGGGTGCCCCCTGAAGTGTTGGGTTTGGGGTGATTTGTACGACTTGAATTGGTCTCAGTAAAGCCCAGCCAGCCCAGCACAGGGCTGGTTCCCCATGTGCACTATGCACAACCAAGGTGCTACCCCTGCACGGTACTGCTGTGCAGTGCTGGGGGAAGATGTGGGACCACCACCCCCAGCACCCCTTGGGGAGCCTTGGGCTGAGAGCGTCTCACCCAAACTGTCCCACAGGGCTCCTGGCCCTCATCCACATGCCCATCGCAGGGACAGAATTGTCCCAGGAGGACGGTTTCAGGGCATCAGGGTTTCCAAGCCCACATTCACCCCCTGCCCATGGCCCCTGCAGGGGCAGGGGCGTCAGGGAGCAGGGGGGTCAAGGAGCAGGCGGGACGGATCTGCCCGAGGGCAGCGTGGCCACGGCAGCCCATCCAGCGGAGCTGTTAGAGCTCCTTGTCCCAAGCTCTGGCAGCTGCCCCAGCCCCCGGAGTGCCGGGGCGAGGGATTCGGTTGCTACGGGCAGTGAAAGCGAGGGGCTCACTGCGGCCTTTGTGCGCAACACCCACCGGGCTCCGCGCGCGCTTTGCTTTCGCACACCCGTTTCCAGGGAAACAAAAGCCCCAGTTTTCTTTCGAGAGCACAAAACTGGGTTTTTCCTTTCATCCTCCTCCCCCCTCAACCCCTTGCTGGGCCCCACAGTTTGGGAGGAGTCTCATCCCGGCGGACAGGGATGCAGGGGGACTCGGTCCAGGCCATACCTCCAGCGTCCCGAGTGCCCACGGGGTGAGCGGGGTCCCTGTGAGGGGTCGGTGGCTGTGGGGTGGTGGGGGAGGGCACCTCTCATGCGCCTGGTCCACATCGCTCCGTCCCGAGCCTGGGCCAAGGGCGAACAAAGCCGGGCTTGTGCTGCGGGCCCGTGGGGCCGCTCGCGTGGGAGGGGCAGCGCGGGCGGCAGGGGGTGCAGGCCGCGCACGGCCCCGGGCAGGCAGCGCACCCCAGGGCTGGGCTGAGCCCCGGGCCTGCTCCCCCCCTGCCCCACGGGCACCTGACAAGCGCAGGGCAGGGGGCCACCCCCGGGACATGGCGCGGTGGGACCCCAGCAGCAATGGCCAGCGCCTCCCGGGGACGCGGGGAAGGAGGCCGCCTCCAAAGGACACAGGGCAGGGGGAGCAGGAGCACTGCGGGCCCCCCAAAGCCAGCGGGGTTCTGCAGCAGATCTGGGACGCAACAGGGGCAGAGGAAGGTCCAGCAGCAATGATGGCGATGGATGGAGTGTCCGAGGTGGTCTTGGCACCCGGGCCAAGGAAACAGGGCATCTGGAACCATCAGAGGTGCCTCCAGCACCTCTTGGGTGAGCATGACCACACAGGTGCCCAAATCTACCCAGGGGACAGGGACCTCCCTCCCAGGCAGGGCCCCGAAGGATGGGTGGCGGAGACGGCGAGGAAGTAACGTGACTGCAACCACACCCGCAACGCAAAATTGTTAATTTATTATTAGGAGGCAAAAAAATTGTACAGTTACAAGAATCATTTCCCAACAGAGGTCAAATCTGAGTCAAAATATCTCTTAAAAAAAAAAAAGGGGGGGGGGTGGGAGCGACAACACTTTACAAGTCATTAAATTAAAAAAAAAAAACAACAAAAAGAAAACCTTTCTTTGTGCAATTCTGCAAAAACAAGAACAGAAGGTAAATCCCCAGCCTGATGACCTGGAGCCAAGTGGGAAGAAGCTGAGAGGGGCCCTGCAGCCCTCCCACCCTATGCGGCCATCTCCACCCTATGCCCAGCCCTGTGCTGGGACCGGCAGCTGCCTCCCCCTGCACACTCACCCTCCAGTGCCAGCCCAGTCCCCCCAAACTGGCCCCAAACAACCTGGCCAGGCCCCCAGGCTGCACCTCAGAGCCCCACACAATGGCACAGACAAGCCACAGCCTTTCTCAACCCACAGGACTTCCAGTCTTCCACCCTCTGCAGACGTGACCGTCATCCCCACGAGCCCTGCTGGCCCCTGCCCCATGGCTCCCGTGCCTCCCAGCCAGGGCAGCAGAGCAGGGGGTGGCATGGGGAGCAGGGAACGGGGAGTGGGAATGCAGTGCAAGCATGGGGAGCAGGGAATGGGAAGCAGGGAATGGGGAGCAGGCACAGGGCACACCCCCTGGGTCTGGTGAGCAGCACTGAGGGTGCATAGATGCTTTGAGCGTGTCTCCAGGTGCCTCCATGTGTCCCTCCCTCTCTGGCATCCCAAGGGATGTCCTGGCCAGGGCAGAGCCAGCAGCCCCAGCCGGGCACAGGTGATGCCACTTGGCACGTGGGGAGCCAGCACAGCTGTCCTGAGAGGTTACACGGGGCTGAGCCAGCCCTGGGACAGGTGAGAGGCAGGTGCCAGCCCCCTGCTCCCCCGGGGGCTGCTGGCATTGCTGGGCCCCCAGCACTGGTACCGGTGCCCCAGATCATCCCCCGAGCAGCTCGGCTGGGCAGTGGGCAGGATTCGGCCCAGGCACAACAGCAGGGGACACATGGGGCAGGGGGACAAGTGGCCCTGGGCCCCAAAGAGGGGTTGGGGAAGTGGAGGCAGTAGGGGGAGGCTGATGGCAGTGGCCTGTGGCTAATCTGTCCCCCAGAGGGGTGAGGAGCCTGCGGGTGGCATTGACACACCCTCCCTCCCAAGCCTGAGGCAGGCAGGGCAAGGTGGGCACCCCCCAACACCCCAGGGTGGTCTCTGCCTGGAGGCAGCAGCAGGACACCCAGAGAAGGGAAGACAGAGCTCCAGGGGACCTGCCTGCAGCTGGCACAGCCCCATCCCCAAGGGCTGCCTTCTGCTACCACCCTCCTCCTCCTCCCAACACTGACCCTTGGCTGGCCTGCGGGAGCCCCAGCTTTCCTACCCTCACAGGGCCCTATTTAATAACAGCGCTATCCCTTAAATTAAAAAATTAAAATATATATACATATATATACTGTATACACAGACAACAACAGAACAGTGCCAAAATGGAGGAAGAGAAGGGGGAGGAGAGGAGAGGGGGAGAGAAGGGCAGTCGGACATCTTCTTTACAATAAAAACAAGGACTCTGCCCCAATGTGAGCAGAGTCTGGGGTCCCCTAAAAATACCCATCTAGAGAGAGAGCTGGAGGGACAGAGCAGGAGAGAGGGGCATGGGCTTGTACAATGGCATCTTCCCAATCTGAGCCAGGCCCGCGGGACCTCAGCTTCGCCTGGACTTCGAGTGCTGGATAAGCCACTGTAGGGTGATGTCTGCAGAGGCAAGGGGACACTTACAGCCTCTGTCCTCGTCACCTTCCCCTGCACCCGGGCAAACACGTGGGCACGGGCTGCCCCCCACGCCCCCTGTGACCCCAGCCCACGGCACTCACCGATGTTGTCCTTTTCTTTGCAGGAGATGGAATAGCAACAGATCTCTCGGTCCTGGATGGCGGAGAGGTTCCTGTGGGAAGGGAGCAAGTGCTGGCTGCAGACTCTGAGCTGTGTGGGGTGGCCATGGGAGACACCCCCAGGCAGCCCCTGAAGGGTCTCTTTGGACTCTGTCACTGAGACAGGGCACAATGAAGGGGTAGCAGCTCCACAGGCTCACCAGGAGCTGCATGTGGGTCAGGCAAGGGCACCATCGCTCCACGCCTGAGGGGCAGGGGTGGTCTGGGGGGGTTATGTGACAGGGTAGGAGGGACCCAAACCCACGGAGACCCTGGCCACCAAATTCCATAGGTCCCCCCTTGCCCTGCAGCCAGATGGGGCAGGGAGGTTTTAGGAGCGGCACAGAGCTGGCAGCATGGGAGCTGCACAGGTGCCCATGGTCCAGAGGTGCTGAGAGGTGGCTGAAGGGGAGGAAATGCTTTGAGTCAGTGCAGCATCCCAGATCCCCCCTGTGGAGGAGGCCAGTCCCACTGTTCAGTGCAGTATCTGGGGGAGACCAGCTCCACCAGCCAGTGCCACGCTGTGCCGGGCCCCCACGCCACCATGTGGCACGTGGGACCCAGCCCTGGCACTGGTGGTTCCAGCTCCTCTCTGTCTCCACAAGGCGTCACCTCGGACATCCTCAGCCACTTGTCTCTGCCAGCCCACCCCGGGTGCCACAGTGCCACCCCAGATGGGCGATCCTGCTGGTGGGGACATGGCAGAACGGGGAGGGCTCACACTGTGTCACACCCCCCTGTGCCCGGGGCACTGGCACACTCACATCTTCTCAATGAGCTCCTTCTCATCCAAGGCACCGGGCAGGTCCCGCTTGTTCCCCAGGACGAGGACCTGCAGGGCAGGGGACACCTGAAGCATCCAGCCACCAGACCAGGAAGGAACCTGCTTCTGCCACTCAGAAGCAGAGCCTGCTTGTGACACCAGACAGCCCTGGCTACACTATCAGGATGTCCCAAAGAGAGAAACCCCCTTCAGCAGCACTCAGGAGGCAGAGCACTTCAATTAACTGCCTTAATTAGCCTGTACACAGCATCTCCTGTGCACTCCCTACTCCCAGTGCAGAGATGGCCCCAGAGCACATCCTCTCTAAAGGGCACCAGCATCTGCTGTGCCATTGAGGACATTCTCCCTGGAGCCTCTCACTGTCTCTGAGCAAAAAGTCAAGTGAAATGGCCAACGCTGACGTTATCCAGCAGGAGCAAGCTGTGGATGCCAGGCAGAACCCACTCTGCAGGCAGCCAGCCCAAACCAGGATCAGTTGTTTGTGCCACCACTGATCTCTCCTTCAGGGCTCTCGACAGCCACAAAAGCATTCTCAGATTGTGTAAGGAAAATAACCACCCAGCAGGACTGGCTTGTCCCTCCGGAGCAGCCATGTGACTGTCACCTGACAGGGGCGGTGCCGAGGCTGTGGCCGCTCTGCTCANGCAGCTGGCACAGCCCCATCCCCAAGGGCTGCCTTCTGCTACCACCCTCCTCCTCCTCCCAACACTGACCCTTGGCTGGCCTGCGGGAGCCCCAGCTTTCCTACCCTCACAGGGCCCTATTTAATAACAGCGCTATCCCTTAAATTAAAAAATTAAAATATATATACATATATATACTGTATACACAGACAACAACAGAACAGTGCCAAAATGGAGGAAGAGAAGGGGGAGGAGAGGAGAGGGGGAGAGAAGGGCAGTCGGACATCTTCTTTACAATAAAAACAAGGACTCTGCCCCAATGTGAGCAGAGTCTGGGGTCCCCTAAAAATACCCATCTAGAGAGAGAGCTGGAGGGACAGAGCAGGAGAGAGGGGCATGGGCTTGTACAATGGCATCTTCCCAATCTGAGCCAGGCCCGCGGGACCTCAGCTTCGCCTGGACTTCGAGTGCTGGATAAGCCACTGTAGGGTGATGTCTGCAGAGGCAAGGGGACACTTACAGCCTCTGTCCTCGTCACCTTCCCCTGCACCCGGGCAAACACGTGGGCACGGGCTGCCCCCCACGCCCCCTGTGACCCCAGCCCACGGCACTCACCGATGTTGTCCTTTTCTTTGCAGGAGATGGAATAGCAACAGATCTCTCGGTCCTGGATGGCGGAGAGGTTCCTGTGGGAAGGGAGCAAGTGCTGGCTGCAGACTCTGAGCTGTGTGGGGTGGCCATGGGAGACACCCCCAGGCAGCCCCTGAAGGGTCTCTTTGGACTCTGTCACTGAGACAGGGCACAATGAAGGGGTAGCAGCTCCACAGGCTCACCAGGAGCTGCATGTGGGTCAGGCAAGGGCACCATCGCTCCACGCCTGAGGGGCAGGGGTGGTCTGGGGGGGTTATGTGACAGGGTAGGAGGGACCCAAACCCACGGAGACCCTGGCCACCAAATTCCATAGGTCCCCCCTTGCCCTGCAGCCAGATGGGGCAGGGAGGTTTTAGGAGCGGCACAGAGCTGGCAGCATGGGAGCTGCACAGGTGCCCATGGTCCAGAGGTGCTGAGAGGTGGCTGAAGGGGAGGAAATGCTTTGAGTCAGTGCAGCATCCCAGATCCCCCCTGTGGAGGAGGCCAGTCCCACTGTTCAGTGCAGTATCTGGGGGAGACCAGCTCCACCAGCCAGTGCCACGCTGTGCCGGGCCCCCACGCCACCATGTGGCACGTGGGACCCAGCCCTGGCACTGGTGGTTCCAGCTCCTCTCTGTCTCCACAAGGCGTCACCTCGGACATCCTCAGCCACTTGTCTCTGCCAGCCCACCCCGGGTGCCACAGTGCCACCCCAGATGGGCGATCCTGCTGGTGGGGACATGGCAGAACGGGGAGGGCTCACACTGTGTCACACCCCCCTGTGCCCGGGGCACTGGCACACTCACATCTTCTCAATGAGCTCCTTCTCATCCAAGGCACCGGGCAGGTCCCGCTTGTTCCCCAGGACGAGGACCTGCAGGGCAGGGGACACCTGAAGCATCCAGCCACCAGACCAGGAAGGAACCTGCTTCTGCCACTCAGAAGCAGAGCCTGCTTGTGACACCAGACAGCCCTGGCTACACTATCAGGATGTCCCAAAGAGAGAAACCCCCTTCAGCAGCACTCAGGAGGCAGAGCACTTCAATTAACTGCCTTAATTAGCCTGTACACAGCATCTCCTGTGCACTCCCTACTCCCAGTGCAGAGATGGCCCCAGAGCACATCCTCTCTAAAGGGCACCAGCATCTGCTGTGCCATTGAGGACATTCTCCCTGGAGCCTCTCACTGTCTCTGAGCAAAAAGTCAAGTGAAATGGCCAACGCTGACGTTATCCAGCAGGAGCAAGCTGTGGATGCCAGGCAGAACCCACTCTGCAGGCAGCCAGCCCAAACCAGGATCAGTTGTTTGTGCCACCACTGATCTCTCCTTCAGGGCTCTCGACAGCCACAAAAGCATTCTCAGATTGTGTAAGGAAAATAACCACCCAGCAGGACTGGCTTGTCCCTCCGGAGCAGCCATGTGACTGTCACCTGACAGGGGCGGTGCCGAGGCTGTGGCCGCTCTGCTCAGACCGCGCCGGGGCTCTGCAGCAGCACAGGATGAGCATCCCCCTCCCCTTGCCGTCCAGTCAGGAGGTTTGTTCTCAGAAGAGAGCCTTCAGAGGCCTGCAACTGCAGCGTGGTATGTCAGGAGCTTAATTTAGCTGGCAGCGGACATTTGGGATCCGTGGCAAGATCTCCAGTTAGCTCCTTCCAAAGGACGCCGGGGTGGGAAGGTCGGTCACAGCCCACCTGACACGCACAGCGTGCCCAGCACTGCGCCACGTCCCCCCTCCTGCACATGTCACAGCCCAGCAGCTCCTCTCGCAGGAGACGGGACCTTCCTGTCACACCATAAATCAGGTGCAAATCCACCGAGAGGACAGATTTCACCCAAGGGGCTGATCTGTGCTCTCTGCCCTAAAGGTCCCTCTCTGTTGTTTGGCCCAGTTCTGACCTAGAAAGTGTCACTGTCCCAGCTGGCTCCCTCAGGAGTGCCGCAGGGAAGCGACACCTCCAAGAAGGGGAGCCCCTCCCTGAATCTGCTCTGCAAGCCCTGGCAGTGCCCAGCCTCGGGACCACGAGTGGCTGGGGGGACAGACCGGGGCACCAGCTCACCGGGATGCCCTGGAGCTGCGGCTTGTCAAGCAGGTTGTGCAGTTCGTTCTTAGAGGCCTCTATCTTCTCCTGGTCAGCAGCATCCACCATGTACCTGCAAAGGAAGGGATGACCCTGAGCACAGGTGCCCAGGTTTGCACGCCCTCGTGCTCTGCTGAGGCCCGTGCCACCCCCAAACCTCCTCCCACAGCAGCTCACTGCCCCCACGGGAAACTGGGCCAGCACGTGGAGGTGGTTGATAACAGGATCCTTCCACCAGGATGCCTCTTCCCAAGGATGGCTGTGGAGCTGAGAGCCCCTCATGTCTCTGACAGGAGTGTCTATCCTTGTCTCTGCAGGTGTCAGCCTGCTGACAGCAGGGCCAGGCTGGGCAAGGGAAGCCCAGGCAGGAGAAGCTGCAGCACGCACGCTGTCTCCAACAATATGTGCACATGGCAGCTCCCATGTAAACACCCAGGATAGAGGACAAGCAGAGAAGGCAAGAGAAGCTGAGGACAGAGAGGTGATGGTGACCCAAGAAGGGGAAGGACCTCCTCATCCCATCGATGGGGTAATCTTGGGAGGGGCCATGGAGCACATGGACATGAAGCCAGTGGCCACCAATACTTCCCTGAGCAGAAGGGAAGATTTGGGAAAGGATTTTGTCCTTACAGGCCAATTTCTATCCTGCAAAGGATGTCAGTGAAGCCAAAACTTGGTGAGGAACTGATCAAAGCAGCCTTGATTTCAAAGATCAAGAAGCTGGGAGAGAAGGAGTGAGAAACACCAGCTCATCAGGTTTTGGGGAGTTATTTAAAAATAGAAAAGGAGCTACTAAAGTGTTTAACACAGGAAAATGGGAATGCTGGGCCAGGAGGGAAGAACATCCCCCAGGGACTGCCCCAGCCCTTGGCATATTGGACACAGGGGGAGAGCTGAGAGCAAAGGGAAAGGGACCTGACACAGCTCGATGTGATGAGGGCAGACTGGATGCTGACAGGATGTGACCTGGATGCTGACAGGTCTTTGTTGTTTCCTGACAACCATATGGGCCAAAATTATGACATTATAGAAGGAGGCAGCAAAAGGAGTGAAAAGACAGAGATTTTGTCATTTCCAGCAAAGCTCATTGTAATAAAAAGTGTAATAAAAACCCTCCTGCAGGTCCAAGGCCATGTCCCACCATGGTGACAGTCTGCAAGGGCAGGAGCAGACACCACTGTCCCAACATGCAGAACAAGCAGTACCACACTCCTCACCTGCCAAGGCTTAGAGTTGGGAAGGGCAGCACAGAAAGCAGCCCTCCAAATCTCAGGGTATGGTGACTTGGGAAAGATCCCATAAATCTCATTTTCTGACTGGGTTTAAGTAACCCCAGTATGGTGTCCCAAGATCAGTATTTGTCCTTTGGAATAGGCAACCTGCTTCCCATGAGTGCCTTGCCACGCTCACCCCGAGCCTGGACTCCCTGGATTGCTTTTACTGCACTGTTTGCAAGCAGGGGACACCTAGGGACACTCGGATTTGCTGACTCAGTAGCGGGTGAGACTCCTGCTCTCAGCACAAGATTCATCTGGCAGCACATAAACATCCTGACCTGGAAACCAGCCTCTGGGAAGGGCTCAGCCCCTGCGGTGAGCAGCCAGCACAGAGGGTGCATGGGAGCATGGAAGGGCAAGATCTGAGGAACAGAGCTGGACTGAGTGATGCTGAAAGGGAAGAGAAGGAGGGACAGCTGGAGGAACATGGCTGGAGGGACATGGCTGTCCTCTGCTCAAAGCCCATGTAGACATCAGTCCCCAGGGGAAGTATCTGGAAGAAAGGAGGCTCAGGATCTACGTTCTTAGTTTCTCCAATTCCCTGACAGGAGGGTGGAGCCAGGTGGGGGTCGGGCTGTCCTCCCAGGAAACAAGTAACAGGGCCAAAAGAAATGGCCTCAAGTTGGACCAGGTGAGGTTCAGGTTGGATATTAGGGAAAATTTCTCCCCTGAAAGGGTGGTCAGGCCCTGGCACAGGCTATTCAGGGCAGTGGTAGAGTCACCATCCCTGGAGGTATTCAAAATCCATCTGAGGACATAGTCTAGTAATGAATATGGTGGTGTTGGGTTAATGGTTGCACTTAATGATCTTAGAGGCCTTTTCCAACCTTCCCGATTCCATGATGATTCAGTGATTCCAACTCCTGACACCGGTGTCTAGCTGGGGCAGCAAAGGCACCGCAGCTCCCCTGGCACCCCAGCACCCCCTGGCAAGGCTCAGGAGGTGACAGCAGGGCTCTAGGTACTCACACGATGGCACTCACGCCGCGGCAGTATCGCTCCCACATGCTGCGGAACCGTGGCTGCCCACCGATGTCCCAGAGCTGTGGCAGGGAGATGGCAGCGTTACCCGGGCACCGCGCCTATCGCCCCACGCTCCTGCCCAACGCTCTTCCTCCCCCATTTGGCCACCTGGGGCATTTTGGCCAGTGCACCAAACCCACCCCCTTCCTCTCCTCTTCAGCTCAAACCCCAGGAGGAGGCTCCTGATTTGATAAAGAAGGGAGCATCTCAGGAAGGGGAGCTGGAGGATGCTGAGTTCCCCTTTGGGGTGCCTCTGCTGGCCCAAGCCAGGTTCTCCTCCCCATGCCCATCACACCTCCCAGCATTTCCGTGAGGCATTTCCCATTTAAGAACATCTGGCACACTCTCAAAAGTGTTCCTGCAGCAGCCAGAGATCCCCCAGCCAGATTTTCAAGACTGTCCAACAGCTATTTCCCAGTACAAGCCCATGCCCTTGAAAAATCCAGAACAGGTAGAATGCTCCTCTTCCTTTGCTCCCAAGGCAGAGACCACCACTGCATGCCATGACCTCTTTTTCCCAGCACTACCACCCTCAGCAAGGTGACCACATCCATAAGTCCCTACCAGCAAGCCCGAGATACAAGGAAACCTCCAGCTTTGCAGCCCAGACTGACACTTATTGCACAAGTCTGGATCTCCTACAGCCCTTCCCACCACCTCCTCTGGTGGGTACATGCAGGACCCTAACAGGGCAAATCTTTCACTTCCAGATGGTGGAATCACAACCCCTGGAAATGTTAACAAAACATGTGGATGTGGCACTTGGAGACATGGTTTAGTGGTGAACATGGCACTCTTGGGTGAAGTTAGACTTGATCTTAAAGGGACTTCCCACCTTTAATGCTGCTATGCTTCTATTCCATGAGCTGCAGCTGGGATCCCTGGAATTCTCTCACCTCCAGCAGAAGAGCCAGCAATCTCCCTCACCTTCACCTTTAATCCCAAGAGCCCTCACCAGCAGGAACAACTTCATCTTACCTTTATGGTAACATTCCCTTTGGTGATCTTCCTCATGTTGAAACCCACTGTTGGGATCATGTCTTCATTGAACTGTCCTGACTGCAAGGAACAAGGTGAAACAGCATTAGGAGCTAGAGGAATGGGGCCAGCCTGCCCTGGCAGGGTAGCAAGGCTGACAGCCTGGGATAACCCCAAAGGCTCTGCCAGCCCTACCCTGGGCACGGTACAACCCTCCTGTAGGTCCACGCCAGGAGCACAGAGCTCAGGAGACACAGTGCCTACGGGAATGCTGTTCTTTTCCAGCTGGGAGAAAGCCTGGTGGCAGAGGGAAGCCATTGTTTCATTGTTCCAGGCTTGGTGAGCATTTTGCATGCAAATCACCCTCTCTTTGTACACTTCTGTTATTAGTAGTGTTGCTCTTACTGTCTTCTTACCTCGTTGCTGTTTCTAGTAAATTGTTCTTAATCCGTGATCTTTGCCTTTTGTGCTTCCAGCTGGAGGGGGAAGGGGAAGCAACACCAGTGGGAGCACCGAGTTGGGAAATACCATTCCTAAACCATGATGCTGTGGCTGCTGCAATGGGCACAGGTGCCCTGGGTGCCCCAGTGCAGTCCCCAGCCCTGCAGCGAGCTGCTGACCTCAGCCCTGGACACACTGTCGTCCCGGTGGGCTGGGGGCTTGCCCATCCCAGCTCTTTCAAGGCAGGATTCCCAAGCCCTTTGTGGGAGGAGGCTGAGAGCTTGGTCCTCTGCAGTGACCTCTGGTGAGGCAGCCCTGCAAGGACCTCTGAGGTTTCAGGCTAGGCTTTCCACCCAGGGAGCCACCTCCTGCTCCAGCTCCTTTCCAGCTGCAAGTCCTGGGGCATCAGCATGTTTCATGCTTTGGATCATTTATGGCCCAGCTCAAACCAGACTAACTTCTGCTTTCAAGCGAGTGCTGTCTGCACTGGTCCCCCAGTTCTTCATCCTGCCTGTGCTGGGTGACTTGGGGGTCAAAAAGGGCCCCCCTGCCGCTCCCAGAAGCTGCTCCCAGTGCAGCTCCAATGTCTGTTGAGTTTATGCACCAGATGCATGAGATCCCTGTGGGGCTGCAGCATCCCAGTGCCACTGTGGAACTGCAGTGAGCAGGAACCTTCCCTTTGTTGATGCTGGCCCATGAGCCCAGCACCACGCCAAAGCACCTGGCAAAGCCCCCCCACGTTCCAGTTTGCTGCTCAAATCCCAAGGCTGCAGGAGGGGCCCAGGTGGAGCAGCACAGAGGGATGTCACAGGCAGTCTCAGCAGTGATGTGGCATCTCTGGGGCAGGAAGAGACAGGAGCTGGCACAGCCCTTCACCCACTGCCTCCAGCAGCTTCCCTAGGGCTCAAACCAGGCTTATGGCCTGTAAATGCATCCTGGGGGAAGGCCATGCTGCGGAATGCTGAGGAGCCAGTAGGGCAGAATGTTTGACAACTAGGAGAGTGCAGCCTTGAAGCTTTCGGCCATCAGTGCCAGAAACCTGCAGGAACCACCAACCATGGCCAAACTCATTTTAGCAGGTCTTTACTACCTTAAACCCCTCAGTTTCTTGAGGGCTTTTCTCTTAGTTAACACAAACCTCAAAACAGGAAGTCAGTTTATGCTATTTTCTCATAACATAAGCAGATTTTTGTGCCTGGTTGAGCCTGTGGCTCCTCCAGATGCACCACATCAGCAAGTCCCCAGGGTTTTCCTGGCCTCTTCCAAGTGCTCTGCAATACACACTGCTTCCCTTTTTCATATCCCTTTTGCATTCAGCAGCAAAACCCGGCGGCCAAGGGGTATTCAGGCCATGCTGCACCCAGAAAGCACAGTGAGGAAGGGCATGGGGAGAGGAGGGGAGGCAGGCAGGGATCCACAGGGGATGCTCCTATGGATTGAGGTTCAACACACAACTGAGCTTTATGAAACAAATAAATTCTCAGGCTTTGATCGGTGGGCACAGAGAGCAATTGCTGAAGAGCTCTTGGAAGCTGCAGGCACCTCCCTCAGGGATTCCAAACCATATATCATGGGATCTGCTGGCTGTGCAAAAGCCACACAAGGTAAGGTTCCCATGTGATAGAAGCTTCTTCAAGGAAGGGGTGAGCTGCAGGAGCCAGGAGTCACCTCTTCATTTCTCCATGGGTGGGACAGAGCACGTCCGTGTGAGTGACCACAGCCCTGCTCCCTGCCCCCCAACCCCTCTCCCACTGCAGCAACTGCCTCCAGTCCACGGCCAAGGGGCCAGAACAAAACCACTTGAGCTGTCCAAAACAGGCTGAGCTGGGAATGCAACACATTGTGGTCCAGGATGGCTCACACGTGCTCCCTGCTTTCCCAGCACCCACAGAAGCATCTTGCACGTGCTCCTCCTGCATCAGCTGCTCTCTGAAAGCAACTCTCAGTGGTGGAAACACAGAGTTTCCTCTTCCCTCTCCAACCACCCCTGATGCTGGTGCCTTCAACATATTTTCAACTCCCCGCAGGGTCCAGCCATCCACAGCTCCACTGCCAGGAAAGTGGTGAGCACACAGATGGAGACAAGCAAAAGCTTCACTGGACACATTCTTCCCCCAAATTTTGGTTATGAAATGGACATAGCATCCATGCTCACCCTGAAGATGATGCCAAGCCACACTAACTGCTTAACAATGGGATTCCACTGGGGGGAAGGACAAAAATCGTTGCAGACAAGATGGATTTTGTGGCCACAAATGGCAGATCAGGTCTTTAAAGACTCCAGTTCCTTGCTGGTTTAGCCAGGATCACCCACTGCTCTGTCCAAACCACTCTGCCTTGGTGCCCTGCCTGAAGGCAAGAGACCTTTGTGGCCAGCCCCAACACTTTCCAGTTGGGTCACTGGGAGAGGTGGACACAATTCAACTTTTGCCAGGGCAAGCAGTGCCCCCAGCTCATGCTGAGCCCCATCCTGACACAGGCACATGGAAGCCACATCACCTGCCACTTCAGCCATCACCCCTTGCTCAGACAGGGCCGGGACCTCGGCTCGCTGGCACGAGCAGAGAAGGCACCTCAGCCTCCACCTGCCCTGGTGAGCAGCATGCAGGACTGAGGTGGCCAAGCCCTGCTCCTCACCGTGGCCAGGTGGCTGTCACCCTGCCCCAGCACAGGATGACACTGAACCGATGTGATCTGCTCTGGATAAATCCCTGTTCTGCATGGCCCTACATTGGACAGAGGCAGGAGCCCAAAGCACCTCAGGCTGGGTGTCTCCCACCACTGCCTGGACCATCCCCCAAACTGCCCAGCCTGGCACTCCTGCAGGCATCTCCTGCCATGTGCCACTTGAGTCCCTGCCAAACCCCATCCAAGCTCTAACACAGAGGGAAACTTACATATAAAATATATAAAAAAGAAATGTTTTATGATGTGAGAGGTGAGGCTCTGGCACAGGTTACCCAGAAAAGCTGTAGCTGCCCTGGAAATGCTCAAGGTCAGGCATTTCCAGGGATGGAAAATGGGATGGGGCTTGGAGCAAACCAGTCTAGTAGAAGGTGTCCCTGTATGTGCCTGCCAATGGCAGGGGTGTTGGACAAGGTGATCTTTAAAGGTCCCTTCAAACCCAAATCACTCTGTGATCCTCTCAGCCACCTCTTTTCGGCTGTTTGGCTCAACAGCCTCAGCTCACTCAGCCTGTCCTCATAAGAGATGCTCCAGTCCTGTCAGCACCTTCACAGCCCCCACTGAACTCGCTCCAGGAGCTCCACGCTTCCTCTTGCAGCACTGGTTTGAATCACTTTCCAAGCAGAGCCGAAGCACGGGATGGTGCCCCAGAGCTCCCACCACACATGTCCAACACCCTGGCACTGGCTTCTCCTGGAAGGCTCTAGCACGGGTAGAATGCATGTGATGTCAAAAAGCAGCAATGCTCTTTTATTTTAACCATGGCCTGCACTGACAGGTTTTGGGCCCCAGCACCTGCTGAGGAGCTAGCTCTCCATGCCCTTGAGCAGCTAAAAGCCCACTAGCTTCAGGTTAAATCAAGACCAGGTGTATCTACAGTTTTCACTTCTCCTTGCAGGAAAGACTTCAAGGCTCAGCTATCAACAGCTAGGAAAAAAACAAGTAAGTCTGGAAAATCAAAGTCCCCAGGCAGGTGACCCAGGAGGAGCCACCCTGATCATAGCTGCCTTCAGCAAAGCCCTTGCCTTGCACCACCACAACCACACAACCACTGCCTGGCTGCTGGAGTGAGCCACCCACCTTCCAGGGAACCAGAGCCCACTTCTCAGTCAGGTGCAGCTACAAATTCTGGAAGAAAAGGACAGTGCCAACCCCCCAGAGCAGCTCCAGTCCCAGAGAGGCTTCTTAAGGCATCTCTCCAACACCACTAAAATCCCCTACTTTTCAGGTTTTATCCCTCCACAGAGCCCAAATCACAGCTACTTCCCCTTCCAACAACCCCACTGCAACACCCTAAAGCCAAGTGCCTCCAGACCTTCTCAGGCAGATCCTGTCATGTTGGCATTTTCTGTGTCATGCTTCTATTTCGCTGTGCTCAACAAGTCCTTCTTTCCAGGATGTCTTTTCAAAAGTTGGTGCCCCTTTTTGTGTGCACCTGCCACAAAACTTGAACTTTACAAATGACTTGAGAGGCCAAACTCAGCACCCTGAGCCCGACTGCTGTGTGAGGGTCTCAAACACCCCACAACAGCAGGCCATGGTGCCAACTTCAGCTGCCTCAAGAGCTGCTGTAATTCCTTGAAGTCCCTCTTCCCTACACCAGCAATCCTGACTAAGCGGAGAGAGTCCCAATTAATGGGTCTTGCCTGTGGGGTCTTGCCCACAGTAAAAGTGCCAGTTTCAGAGTATTTACAGAAGCAAACCCCACAAAGCTCACACTGAGCCTGTCTGCTCCAGGTGTGGCTGGAAGAGGAGCAGGCATGTGGGGAACAGGGAGCCGAGTGACACCAACCCTTGGGGTTTCCAGCCCTGTGCAGGCAGAACAGCACAGCAGGTCTGGGTTAAAGCTCTGTCACTCTTCACAGCTTAGCTGGGTGATTAAAACCAACACTAAATTACTTTGCCATTTTTAAGGCAGCCTGGGTGCTGTTAAAAGGCAGCAGCATCCACTGGATCCAGAGCAGGAGCAGCCCACATGTGGCACCGCCGTGCCCCACCCTGGCATGGGATTACAAAAATTGACTCCTAAACACGCAAATGGCAGGGAGAGGTCCCCCAAAAATAGGACTGGTGCTCAGGGTCACTGCCCCAGAGCCAAAACACTCTCTGTCTCCAAATGCTGGTGCTGGTTTATGGGGGGGACCAGCAGGAGACTGGAGCACTGAGAAGTGACTTCCAGCAAAACCACTTAAGAGCAGGAGTGCCATCATCTCAAGGATGAAAAGCATTTTAGGGTGTCTCCTCTCTGTCCCTAGACACCTCAGGAAGGACATTTTTGTCCCTCAGCACCTCCCAAAGAGCATGGCACCAGTACAACGAAGCCTCCATATGAGCTGAAAATCCCCTCTGACAGCCCAGCAGCTTCCAGCACCCCGAGCAAGCAGCAACAACTCGCTCTGCTTTGGAGCCACAGCAGGCACAGACTTTGGAGCAACGTGCAGGGACCAGGGGGGAACCACGGCAGATCTGCATGCACCTCCCTCCATGAAACCCTCCGGGGGCAACAGCCCAAACCCACTCCTTCAGGATCCTCCCGCCTCGCACCATCACGTATTGAGAGGGCGAGAACAACCCAAAAAGCAGGAGGGGAGACTGCCGAGCAACCCCATGGGTGAAGCCACGCCCTGGGCTTCGGGATACAGGACGTGCAGCTGCTGATCCACTGCTGGATGCAGGGAGCCCGTGGACGAGGCAGAGCAGCCTGGGAGAGGCCAGGGCCGGAGGGGCCCAAGGCGGGTGTGTTCGGGTGCGGAGCGGCGCTGCTGCAAGAGCAGCGGGCACCCACAGGACGCTGCTGCTGGCGGATGCTTCCCGAGGAAGGTCGCCAGGCAAATACCTCCCACACCGGCCCCCGGGCAAGGAACCCCGGTGGCACCGAGCGCGGCAGGGTCGTCATGAGGCCCCACCTGCGCGTCCCGGCGGCGGCAGGGACCATGACAAAGCGCCTGCTGTTACGGGTGCGAGAGCGGGAGTGGCCCGGCTCCCAGGGCCGGGGCTCCCGCAGTCCCGCCGGGCGGCACTGCCCGCTGAGCACTGGCGGAGCTCCGGCCGGTGCCGGACCCTTCCCTGCTCCGGCTGTGGCCCCAAGCACCCCACTCGGCTCTGGGGATGTGGGGAGCAAACGCTGCGGTTTGCCTGGGCCTGCACCCCGCACTGCACCCCACACTGCACCCCGCACTGCACCCCACATTGCACCCCACGCTGCACCCCGCACTGCACCCCACTGCTGCACCCCACACTGCACCCCACTGCTGCACCCCGCACTGCACCCCACATTGCACCCCGCACTGCACCCCACACTGCACCCCACTGCTGCACCCCACACTGCACCCCACACTGCACCCCACACTGCACCCCGCGCCCCCAAGCCTGCACCTCCTCCCCAAAGGCATTTCCAGGCTGGGGTGCGATAGGGCGGAGACGTTCTGAGAAATACCCGGAGGGTGCAATGAGGACAAGCAATGGGATGCAGCGAGGGTGCAATGGGGATGCAGTGAGGATGCAATGGGGGTGCAGTGGGGATGCAACGGGGGGTCCAAGGGTGAAGCCCCGGGGTGGGCACGTGATCCCTCGGGGCTGGGGCGATGCGGGGCGTCCCCCGGCTCACCGCGATAACGTTGACGAAGGTGGTCTTGCCCGAGTATTGCAGCCCCACCAGGGTCAGCTCCATCTCCTCCTTCCAGAACAGCGCCCGGAACCAGTCCAGCAGCTTGTTGAAGAGCGCCAGCATGGGGCCGGCCGGCCCGGGCCGCGCTGAGCGGGGCCGAGTTGAGCCGAGCGAAGCCGGGCCGAGCCGA
>WAAG01002533.1:0-26763 GCA_013390105.1 Tichodroma muraria | reverse complement strand
CTTCACCCCGACACCCCTGCACCCCCAGTTCCCCTGCGTCCTGCCCCCAAAGCCTTCCTGCAGCCTACCCCCTGTAACCCTCGGCACTCGCTGCAACCCCAATACCTGCACACCCCCGCTATCCCTCCAGCCTGCACTCCTGTGCTCCCAGCGCCTCTTCACCTGGTGCCCACTGCACCCAGCACCCCCCGCACCCGGCACCCCCACCCACCTCCATCACCTGTGCCCCAGGGGCCCCCCGTGCTGGTCACCTGCACCCAGCACCGGCAGGTACGCACCCTGCACCCCTGGCAGTGCCTTGCCACGGCTGGCACCAGCCCCTCCAGCCATGCCGCTGGGCACACCCCAATCCTTCCCTGTACCAGCCCCCCCTGCACCCCAGCCCTCCCACACACCTGGGAGTGCCGCTGGGCCCCCTGGCACACACAGCAGGACTGAGCCAGCCCGTGGGGCTACCCCCTGCCCTTCTGCCCCACTGCAGCCCACGCCACCATCACCCTGGTGTTACCTGCCTCCCTGTTGTCACCTGCCGCAGGTACAGCCGCGGCAGAACAAGCAGCACCTGGCCAGCGGCCAAGGCAGGAGCTGCCCCTGGCCACGGGTGCCCCTTGCCCACAGCTGGTGGCAGGTGCATCCAAAGGATGGTGTGGCAAGGTAACACCAGGGGTGGCCGAGCCCCAGCAGGGACCCTGGCTCCTGAGACTCGGGTGGGTGAGGTGGGGGGACCTGGAGGTCCAGCCCTGAGGGAGGTGCACCCTGGTGTGATGGGACCTCCATGGGCACAGAGAGGACCTCATCCACTTGCCAGTCACTGGTTTTGTGGCTTTGGAGGCTGTGCTTTGAACTGGTGCTTGGCCTCAGGCCCCAGTTTCCCCAGGTGATGCCTGTGTGATGGTTCAGGTGCAGGGGGCAGTGGGTGCAGGCTGCAGGGATGCTGGGGGTGCTGGGAGTGCAGGTGTTAGAGGGTGCAGGCGGTGTGGGCAGTGCTGGGAGGGGCAGATGCAGGGCACGGGGGTGCAGGGGTGCTGGGGTTGCAGAGGTCCTGGGGTACTCGAGGATGCAGGGTGTGATCAGTGCAGGAGAACTGGGGTGTGGGGTGTACAGGGGTGTGCAGGAGTGCTGGGGCCATCAGCCAGGATGGGCAGTGGCATGTAGGGGGTGCCACAGAAGCTGACAATTCCCACCTGGAGAACAAGACACAACCCAAAGGCACAGCTTCCTCGAAGGATGTTCCTGTGAGATCTCTACCCAGCCTGCTGCCACAGCAGCCTTCAGCCATCAGGTTGGGCCCTGCAGCTTCAAAACCCTCCTGCTTTGCCCCTGCTCGGCTCTGCTGGGCTGGGAGGTGCAGAGCTGCTCCAGGTGTGTGCTGGCTGTGCCTTGGCTCTGCTGTGCTCTCCCACGCCGTGTGGAGTGCTATGGGCAGGGGCTGCCTGGCCATGCCACGCCAACAGGGCTTGGTCCCATCCACGAGGGATTTGAGCCACGTGGCACTAAAGCCAGGACTGGCACACCAGGCCATTTGCAATTCCTGTACACCAGGTTCTTTATTCCAGCAGTTGCTGGGGAGAGCCCATGAGTAGAGGTTGCTGGTGCTCCTGTGAGAGACAAAAATGCTGAATCCACTGATGGGGCTACCTGAGGCAAATGTGTGTGCACAGGAAATAGGAAATAGAGTTGGGGTTCAATTCATCTCACAGGGGGTATCTCAGCCCCCAACAATTAATGGTGGGGAAGTTTCCCTCATGTGCAATAAGTCACAGGGAAGCTGCCTTTGTATTTGGAGACAGAAAGCATTTTGCTTTCCAAGCTGCTGCAGCCTGCTCAGGATCCTTGTGCTGTTAAAGGGAGGCCTGAGGAAGCAGAACTATCATTGTTTTCTGAAATCACCTCATCATAGCTCCTCATACCAGTGAAACATTCATCATCCCCCAAATCTTGAATGTAATTTCTTCTTGAGGATTTTTTTTTAGTAGAATCAGAGGATTGTTCAGGTTGGAAAAGACCTCTAATATCATCGAGTTCAACTGTTATCCCAGCACTGCCATGGTCACCACTGAACCATGTCCCAAGTCACCATCCTGCAGGATGGTGACTCCACCACTGCCCTGGGCAGCCTGTGCCAGGGCTGGACAACCCTTTTGGTGAAGAAATCTTTTGTAATATCCAATCTAACCTGCCCCCAGTGCAACTTCAGGCCATTCCCTCTCCTCCTGTCCTGTTCCCTGGGAGCAGAGCCCGATCCCCACCTGGCTGCCCCCTCCTGTCAGGGAGTTGTGCAGAGCCAGAAGGTTCCCCCTGAGCCTCCTTTGCTCCAGGCTGAGCTCCTTTCCCATCTCCCTCAGCTGCTCCTGGAGCTCCAGACTCTTCCCCAGCTCCATTCCCTTCTTTGGACATGCTTCAGCACTTGAGGTGTCTTTCTTTTCATGAGGGGCCCAAAACTGTACTCAGCATTTGAGGTGGGGCCCCACAATTACAGGGGGAAAACACGTTTTTAATAAACATTCCAGCCCAAAGAATGTCCCTACACCAGTTTGGGGCTTTCCCCCAGCACTGAAGCTGTTAGAGATTGCCCCTGGATCTTAGGGATGTTCCTGCAGTCCCTGCCACAGAAACTGCCTCTGTGCTCAAACCCTCCCTGCTCAAACCAAACCCACCCCTCACAGCAGGGACAACAGCTCAGTTGTTGACCACCCCCACACTGGGAGAGACATGAACAAATGAGCAGAAAAGATAATTTTCCTGTACTATCCCCACTCCACCCACCGTATTTCCCTTATTCCCATCAAGGGGAGCCAGCCCTGACAGGTTTGGGGACATTTGGCTGTTTCCCACTTGTTTGAACCAGGGTCCCAAGCTCTGCTCCCTGCAGAGGGTCCGTGATGGCACATGCAGGGGTGCACACAGCAGATCTGGTCCCTGTGGCTGCACCCTTGCAGCGCTGTCCCCCATGGTGTCACCCTATGGTGTCCATGCCAAGAGCTGGGGACTGGGCAGAGTCCTGTGCAAGAGCTGGCACCACCCCAGGGCCTCTCCAGACAAGAGCACGTTTGACATTTCCAGGAGGTTTTCGTGTGGTTGCTCAACCAAGTTCCTTAAAGAAGCAGAGGTCAGGGCTGTGCCAGCCCACGTGGGTTAGGGGTGGCTTTTCCTCGTGCTCCCCTGGCTGAGAATTTAACCCTGGCTTACCAAGGACCAGCACAAAGAGCTGTCACTCCCATGTCCCACAGTGTTCCTGGTGCTCCCAGCCTCCAGGTCATCCTTCCCTCTGGCTCTGGGTGAGTGCTGCTGGCTGGGCCTCATCCTCTGTGGGATCCCACCTGCTGCAGGTGCTCCTGTGGGACCTTTTTGAGATCCTGGGACCCAAATGTTGCCTGGAAATGTCAAAGCATGTCCTGAAATGTCTCCTTTCCAAGTGATGGCTTGGTCACTGATTACTTGGAGTCCATGGGTGCTGTTGGAGCCTGTGGTTACTATCACTCACCTGAGAGCCGGTATTAATTACTCAAAATGCTGGATTTTGGCATATGCTCTGCCTTTCCAAGGACCTGCTGAAGCAGTGCTATGTTCAATGGCATTGAAGCTTTCCACCAGCTAGAAGTGCATTTGGAGCATTGTGGGTCTGCTTGCCACCACCAAAGCTGATGTGTGCCACAAGGGTGATGTGTGCCACATGGCCACCATGTTTTGTTCCTCCCATCCCAGTGAGTTTTTGCTAGGGGAGGGAATGGATTACCAGCCTGGAAAACCCCAAGCCAAAATTGCAGTCATGTGGATAGGACGGGATGTTATTTATTGTATCTTTATACCTAATATATATTTTTTAGATGTAAGAAATATTTTACAAAGAGGGTGGGGAGGCCCTGGCACAGGTTGTCCAGAGAGGCTGTGGCTGCCCCATCTCTGCAAGTGCCCAGGGCTAGGCTGGACTTGGAGCAACCTGGGATAGTGGAAGGGGTTGGGACTAGATGGCCTTCCTTCTGTGGAGGAAGGACTTTTCCTGAGCCCTGGGCATGACCTGGCCTCCTGGGGACTCAGGATGCTGCAACCCAGGGCCCCCGGTAGCAGTGTGCTCTGCCTGGCTGGGCTGTGCCTCCCGTGAAGCACAGAACGCCCTGAGAGGATAAGGACAGCTGGGACCAGACCTGGGGTTTAAGTGGGGGAGTGAGGAAAAGGAGCAATCTTGTGCTGAAACCCCTGGCTGAGCTCAGGGGCTTAATGCCAGCCCAGAGCATGAGGAAGCACGAGATTTTGGAGAGATTCCTTTCCTCTGTCTGCTGGGCACTCTGCTCTTCATGGACTGGGTGAGGCAGTTTCTCAGGACACTCAGGACACAGCCAGACCAAACCCTGCTGCACCCCGGACATGGGGTGAGCCCAGGATGGGGTTTGGCAGTAACACAGGCAATGGCTCAGCACAGCCCCCAGCACTGCTCAGGGAGTCAGGGCACAGGAGATGGAGAGAACTCACACAGTGGCCAGGACAATGTGGAACAGATGGAGCTGGTAGAAACTGAGATCAAAAGGCAGGAAACCTGTTTAACTGATCATAATCTGCATCAGACAGCTGAGCTGGAAAAACTTCTAGCACCTGATGGGGAATCTGGGAGGAGGTGACAACACCCCTGGCCCAGCTGTGATCCTGGTGCTGCTCCTGCATGTCTTGGGAGACCCTCGTGCAGTCCTTGGCCTGAGCCTGCCTTAAGAGCTCTCCTCTGGACAGCGAACTGAAAGCATGAGGAAAATGGTGTGTGTCCTGCTGCCCAGGGAGTGCACGAAAATTGTCCAGGTGCAGTTTGCAAGCCTTCAGCTTCTCCTGCCTGATGGCAGTGGGCAAGGAAAGACTTGAGGAGGGGGATGCTGAATAAAGCCTGTCTCACAACTCAAACTCCTATCAGTGTCTCCAGACACCATTAAAGACAACAGTGTTACACCAAATTACCTGAGAAGGCAAAGTCCTGAGCCATGCATTGACCTGCAGGGAGCTCACAGAAACTCCACAGCCTCTCCAAGTTCCCAAGCATTATGCAGGAGTCCCACAGAGAACACAATTCCCCCCCAGAGCACCTGGCTGGGCAGGCTGGGGTATGAGAAGGGCTGACCTGGCACTAGGAACAGGGGTGTTTCTCTTCCAGGATGATTGAAATGCAGTAGGTGAAAGGACATTACTTGAGACCTGCTCCTTTTCTGCTGGTGGGCCAGGAAGTGGATTTGTTCCTGGTGCCAAGGGAGGGAAGTGAACAGGGAAGACCATTGGGCAGTGATTCAGCTGCATTTTGGGGACCCATGGAGTGGTGAAGGGTAAGTCATGCACACAGCCCTGAGCTGAGGAAGCTCAGGGAGCCCAGGCGAGCTCAGACTCATTCAGCAGGAAGATTGACCCTTTTTTCCCTGGAACTCACATGGTCATGTCAGGGCTTATGACATGGGTGGGCATAGACTGGGCAGACCCCACCTCCTTCTCAGCCCTTACTGCCCAAGTGGGTGCCCATGGGCCAAGGGCAGCTTTGAATACCTTCACAGTACTTCAAAATACTTCACAGAGTATTTCCATCTCCATGCTTTACGACAAAATGTTTTTCTGTCTTCTGTTTTTTTCCCCCTTGATTTATCAGCTAAAAAGACAACCTAATAAACCCCAAATCTTATTTTGCTCTGATTTCAGAACCCCCCCCAAAGAATTCAAAATCCCCACCCTCACATAACAGAAGGCAATTGGGAATACATCACTTGCAAACTGTACTTGGGAATCTCCCCTACTATGGAGAGGGGAGGTTTGGGTTGGATATTGGGGAAATTTTCCCTGAAAGGGTGGTCAGGCACTGGCACACTGGGCGCAGTGGCACTGCCCAGGCAGGTGGTGGACTCACCATCCCTGGAGGTGTTCAAGAAACAACAATACATGGCAATTTGTGATACAGTTTAGTGGGCACAGTGGGGTTTGATCAGAGGTTGGACTCTTGGAGTTGGATGATCTTGGAGGTCTTTTCCAACCTTAATAATTCTATGATTCTACTTTAAGGCTGTTGAGAAGGTGTTGGCTGAAGGTGGAGAGGAAAGCAAGCTGTGGAACGCTGTTAGCTGACTGTGCACCAAGCCATCCAGGTGTGTCTTTAGCAAGAAGAGCTTCTTGGTGCATGTTTGGAGCAAGCCCAGCCCTGCCCACAAAGGATGCACAGCCAGGACAGAGGCTCCGTTTATTTCAGGGCAGTTCCACCAGCGCTGTGTCTGATGGGGTGAACATTTGTGTGCAGCTGAAAGGCAAACCGCGCTCCGGCACCCGCCAGCTGCAGTTCCTCCGCACAGCTTGCTCTTCTGGTTCAGGATCTTGCACCTCTCAAAAGCCAAAGCTTCTTTCTATGGGTGAAATCTGCCTCGAGCCAGCAGCAGTGGCTGCCTCGAGCACCCACCGCACCATCTCACCTTGCTCATCCCCAGGGTCCAAAGCCGCAGTCTCTGTG
Organism: Tichodroma muraria; assembly: GCA_013390105.1. NCBI lineage: Eukaryota > Metazoa > Chordata > Aves > Passeriformes > Sittidae > Tichodroma > Tichodroma muraria. The sequence continues at coordinate 20,303 of WAAG01002533.1, read as the reverse complement.
GGTTGGCTCAGCTGTACTCATCCCGAGGGATGTTTATGTTGCTGCTCTCTGGCCTGGCAGCATCAGGAGAGGTTTTGGTGAAGGTGTCCCCGAGGCTGGTGCAGGAGAGGTCAGAGCAGGGAGCCACGAGCCTGGTGGAAGCCCTGCACTAGTGGCCTCCCGCCTCTGGCAGCTGGGAAGCGTAGAGAGCGAGTGTGTGATGGAGGAACTGGTACTGCTCGCTCGTCTGGATCATCCCACCTCTGCAAGGGAAAGGCAGGGCCCGCTGACACTTCACCAAACACAGAACCCTGTTCCCAGCTTTCTGCTCCCAGGGCACAAATATCCCTGCTTCACCAGCCATGTCGAGATGCCTCTGAAACCGGCACCAGAGCAGCCCAAAGAACAGAGGGTTCAGAAGCATGGCTGGGCTGTTCAAAATGAGATTAGCAACTGATTTGGTGCTAACTTGCACCTGTACTTCTAGAAAAGTGGCCAAGTGGAGTATTTCTGGATTTAGTCCCCATGCCTACTTGGGATGCCCATCCCCACGTCTCTGCCACATCCCTCCCACACCCCTGCTCTCAGGCTTGGCACCCACAGGACCCTCCAAGGAGCCACCTGCTCTGCGTACCCACCTGTCTATGCGGAGATGGCACACGATTCCGAGGATATCCACCTCCCCCTTGTCCTGCAGCTGCTGGCACCCGATCCTGGTGGCAATGAAGCAGCCGGTGCGGCCAATGCCAGCGCTGCAGGACAGACACAGCTGTGTGAGCACCGACAGCATCCACTGCCTACACCTGCATCTTGCTGAGCTGGGTGCACTCCTAGATTGGTTTGCTGTGGTTTCTTCCTAGAGGGATGCTGGGGTCCTGGCCCCAGCTGCCAGACCAAGCTTCTTAGCCAGGCACCAAAAGCCGTGGGCAGGGGTCACTCTGCCATGGCAAGGAGTTCTTGCCGTGTTGGGCAGCCTGGCTGAGGCTGCTCTGGAAGCACAAGACCGGTCTGTGCCCATCCTTGTGCAGTGCAGGGGGCTCTGCAGCCCTGTCCCCTCCCAGCTGGGCTCTAACCCCAGCACCAGTGGTTTGCACTCAGCCTGCAGCAGTGCATGCTGCACGTCCCATAGGGACAGCTGGGTGCTCTGCTCCACTGTCCCCAAATTCACTCAGCAAGGAGAGAAAATAGGCAGAGGCCACCTCCTGCAGGAGGGCTGTCCTGAAACATGGCTCCACATCCAAGCCACAGGCCATGCTTGGTGGCACAGGGAGCAGGAATCATGGAACTACAGAAAGGGTCAGGTTCGAAGGGACCAACCATGGGGTCACCTGGTTCCATCTCCCTGCTCAAGCAGGATCTTCCAGAGCTGGAGCTGTGGGTGTACGATGGGGCTGGTGGCTGGGTCCCAAATGCAGACCCCTCCTGCTCCCACCCTGCTGGACCCAGGTGCAGGATATGCCACGCTCACACCACCATCCTGCTGCCAGCACAGGAGCTGCAGATTGACAACTCTGCTCTGGGGTGGCTGTGCCCTGGGATTTCTGGGACCCATGCATGAGGACTCACTGGATTTTCCCCTCAGGCATTTGCAGACTGGCCCCGAGGAGAAGCACAGACAGGGCTCAGGTGAGGTGCAAGCTCTTACCTGCAGTGCACCACGATGGGCCCCGGGCTGGCTGCAGCCTGCAGAGCCTCCTCCACCTTGGACACCAGGTGCAGCAGGGGCTTGGCTGACTCGGGTGTTTGCTGGTCCGGCCAGGAAGGGAAGAGGATGTGTTTGACCTTGCGGCGTTCCTTTCCAAGCTTTTCCAGCACAGAACAAAGAGAGATGGGGATGTGAGAGCACGGGCCAAATGGAATGGGGAGTTCAGTTCAAGCAGAGGCCAGGCAGCCCGTACCCATCCCAGCCACTCTCCTCCTGAATCCCCCTTTGAGCCTCTGCCAGACATGAGGGAGAGACCCCTGGGCCAGAGACAATGGCTGTGGCCCATCCCAGAAATGAGATGAGTTGCAGAGTGTTCCAATACTGTCACCAGAGTCCAGGCAAAGCAAACAAGATCCTTTAGGCTGGTCTCACCCCGGGTGACCACAGAGAGCCCATGGGGCAGAGCCCAACGGCACAGTGCAAAAGCACCGGGCCCTGCTCCCTCCCAGCCTGGGCAGGAGGGGCTCTGCAGACCCCTCCTCTGGCAGGGGGCTCCTGAGAATCACGAACCCTCCTCTTTCCTGTCACACAGCATTGCCACCTCACTAGAGATCCCAGGGGTGTCAGGGGCACTGCTGGACCCCAGCGTGCTCCCTCTCTGACCCCAGGATGAGGCTCAGACCCACCTGGATGGAGAGATCCCGGACCACGTACTCCACAGACTCGCTCACCCCCTGCATGTGGATCGTGAAGGGGCCATAGGTGCCCTCCTTCTCGGGCCAGTAGTGGACACATTTCTGGAGAACAAGGCAGGTTTGTGGCTGTGGAGATGCTCAAGGAACCCACTGGACGTTTGAACTGTGCTTGAGTCAGTGCTCTTGGGAGGGGGCATCACCCTGGGGGCAGTAGGGCACGGGGAAGGTGGATGTACAGTGATACAGAGGGAAAGCAAAGAAGGAATAGATCCCTACTCCTGCATCTGCTGCCCTGCACCCTCTCCCATGCCCTGCCCTGGCTTTCAGGCCCACAGGGATGCATATCCCTGCTCAGCTCAGGAAGCTCCCAGCCACAGCAGGACCCAGGGCACAGGGAGACTGTCAGCTGGGAGAGAAAGGAACAAGGACATGGCCAGGAAAGAGAGCCTCCAGTTCTCAGTTCCCCCAGGCACATGCTGTTGGCTCTCATCCCAGAAGCAGAAGCAGTGGGCAGCAGTGCCCCTCTGGCCCCCCAGAGCTCTCCCCTGGGTTGGGAGCTCTCAGCCAGGGGATCCAACCCAGGGAGGAGCTCTGGGGGGGCAGAGGGGCACCTGTCCACTGCTTCTGCCCCATGCCTGGGGGTTGCCCTAAACCCTTTATCCTATTATCCAGCTGGTTAAGCATGCCCAAAGCACACAGCCATGTGAGGAGGAAAACCTTTGCCAGGTAGGGCCAAGGCTTCAGCCCTGGGGATCTCCTCCTCCACTTGTGATTCATCAGGGAATCCTCTGAGATGAAAGCACAACGAGTGGGTGCACAGACCCCACATCTGGCCTCGCACGACGCTCCGCTGCCATCAGTACCCCGCTCCCCCCTGTGCCCCTGGGCCTGGGGAGGGTCAGTGGTACCTCCTTGCGCTCCTGGAGCTCGGTGATCATGATGATGAGAGGAGCCTCCTCCTGCCACACCATCTGCCAGAAGTCGGTCACGGTGTTCAGCAGGGGTCCCTGGGTGGCGATGTACTCCCGCGGCCGCCCCGCGAAGCCCTGCGGAGCACACGGCCCGTCAGGAGCCTGGGGCCCCCTGAGGGCAGCGGGGCTGTCCCCAGGCCACTGCAGCCCTCACGGTGCTCTTCTCCTCTACGGTTTAGAGGCTGAGCCACACATGCTGTTTCCTACTAAATCTGTCCTTAAAATGCTTTTATAGATCTGCTGAGGAAGCACCAGGCATCCTCCCCGTGCTGCTGGTGCCATCACCCAGGAGCAAGTCCATGCAGCTAACCTTGTGCACCCAAGTTCCTGCAAGCATCCCCAGGCTATCGGTGACAATAGCCAGCGTGATGCATGCCTTGGCGAGGCAAAACTCACACAGGGAGCTGCACTCCTCACTGTGGGCATTTCCACAAGGACAAGCAGGAATCCCTGTTTCACAGCTCCAAGCATCCTCTCTCTCCAGACACTTCTCTTATTATAAAATTGCCAAAGGTATCGAAAATCCAGGCCTTCCTGGCAATCTGTTAGTAGTTTGGTCTCACAAGAAGTTGCACTGACCCAGCTAAGGGATGGGAATGTTTTCAGGAACATTTTACAGAGCCCTATTTTCATGCCTCAGGATTATTTATTTTTCCTAGGAAACATGATTTTCCATTCAGGAGACCTGGAGGTGTCAACCCTGGGAATTCCACCTTCTCCCCACACCCATGCTAAAATACATTTCATGGAACACCATCAGCAGGAAGAGCATCAATCCCAGGTGGAGCTGATGTGAACAAACACCTGCAGAGCCCTCCCAGATTCCTGTGCCTCGCAGGCATGCCCAGGCAGACTGGGTTGCCAATTTTCTGATGTGCCCACAAATTCCTGCTCTGCTACACCTTTGGAGAGGTAAGGGGAAGGAAGGGGTCAGGAAATACCAGCTGCACACAGGGGTGTGTGGGCACAGGTGTGCTCAGTGTGCAGTGCTCGTGCATTGTCAGCAGTCAGGTGAGACAGAGGAGATGCCACCACACCCCGGGGTGTGGGGACAGAGTGCCAGTGTCACCTGATGTGCAGCTGCACGCTGCCAGGCTGCCTCAGGAAGACACAGTTCCTCTGGTGCCCATGGTCAAACTGCCCGTGGACCTTCCAGGCTCCCAGGAGCTCTGGGCACAGTGCTCCTGTCTCAGAGGAGCTTTGACCCTCCCTGCCAGGTGCTGGCTGCTGCTGTCCCGGTGGATCTCAGCCATAGGCACCAGCAGAAAAGAGCACTCCTAACTGCCCTCCAGCTCCACCCCACAGCCTCCAAGCACCTCCCAGGGGCTTGTCTGTCACCCCAGATGGAGCTTTTTGTGGGCTACTTCTCCTGCTTTCCCTCACTGCCAAGCACTCACAGCATCCATGGCCCCACCTCTGCTTCCCATGCCCTGGCCAGTCCCAAGGGGAGGGTGCTGCAGTGAGATGAATTGCTCAGGAAGAAGCCTGCCCACCGGGCAAAGCTGGCACCTGGCTCACAGGAGATCCCATGCTGGGAGAGACTGCAGCCTGGAAGGGTTTGCACAGGAATGTATATCAAAACCAAGTTGTCTAAGTAATACCCTAGGGTCTGGGGATTTCTCAGTCTCTGGAAAGGAACCCCACCAGGTGCCAGAAATAAGCCACACCCCATCTTCATTAGCTCTCTTCCTGGGAAATTGCAATAAACTCCCTGAGCGGAGAGGAAATCCCAGGATGTGTGAGGTTTGAGGATCTCTGAGCTGCCCTAGTGTGCTGACACAGCTTGCCTCCCATGGCTTTTCCAGACAGTGGGCCAGTGTGTGAGGAGGTGATGGAGAAGCCACTGCAAGGGAGCCTTTTGGGGTGCTCAATCTGCCCAGGAGCCGGGAGCAGTTCCCTCATGAGGCTCTCCCACCAACAGGAACGGTGTATCTGCCCTGTGCAGATGGAGCCACATCTCTCCAGCTCCAAAAGGGGGGACAAGTTAAGTCTGCTGCCCCAGGGCAGCCCCAGGAGAGCAGGTGACAGTGCCCCAGCATGCATGACCCAGTGTGGCCCCTGCAGCCTGACGCCTTGTGAGCCCTGGGCTGCAGGCCCTGGGAGGACACTCACTGTGATGTAGTTGGCATTTATGTAGCTGTCTTCCTCCTGGCTCCCAGCCCTCCTGAGGCAGACCCGGCTCTCAGGATCTGAAAGATGTCACAGGTGTTACCAAGGGACTGATCCTGCCCATCCTCCCTGCCTCGACCTCAGGGGCTGAAGGCTGAGTCCTCCTACTCCAAGCCATGAGAGCTACACTCACAAGAGCTGTCTGCACCCCTCCTCAGGCCTGTTTTTGTCCCACTTCAGCCTCGCTCCCCTGGCAGGGCACAGTCCAAACCTGCAGGTACCATAGCGAGCAGGTGGGGTAACTCACCTGCAGTGATCCCCCAGGACATCCCCCCCAGAGCCTGACTAGAGCCCAGCTGAGCCCTTCCAGAACATCCCCAGCCTTTACACTCTTAGGGCCATGCCCCTGGGACATGTAAGGCCCACGAGTGCTGCACAGCTGGATAGGACACCCCAGGGAGCAGCTCCCTATGTACCCCCCCAGCACTGTGTACATCCCTGGAACACGGCACCCAGCTCCTGCAACACGGGCAGAAGGAGCAGGCATGGCAGGAACAGCAACAGCACCCAGGGGTGCCACCCCAGTGCCAGGGCTGCTCTGAGTCATCCCTCACCCACAGGCAAATGGGAGGCAAAGGGCACGTACTGGGGAGAATGGTTTTGTATCTGTCCTTGAAAGCACGTCCAGGGATTTCCAGCTCCTCCGGACTCACGAAGTTGGGTGGGATTTTCTGCAGGGGGAGAAAACAGCCATGAGGAAAAGCCCATCGCTGCCACTTGTGTCCCCTGGTGGTGGTAGACCTGGTTGCCCAGCAGAGCAGAGCTGAACCAGGGGCATCACCAGGGATGCCAGCTCCTGGGATGAGTCCTGTCTTTACTCCAGTCGTGGTGGGTCTCCTTCCAGAGAGGCAGCCCTGGGAGAAGAGCATGGCATGGGAGGGCAGGACAGGGTTTTCCAGGGACCCCAACAGGACATGTGTGCACCAAGGAGCAGGTGGTACCTGGGCACCCCTCCCCTCTGTTCACCCACACCGCCTGCCCTCCCACTGGGGCTGTGGGGCACAGAGCCTGATGGGCTCAGAGCCTGATGTTCATCCTTGTCAGTCCCACCACTGCCAGCCCCTGCCACCCCTCCTGTGAGGAAGGTCAGGGAATCCTCGCACCGAAAATTCCTCCTGGAGCTGTGCCAGGCTCTGGGCATGCTGCTGGAGCTCCTGTTTCCTCAGCACGTGGCTGGATGTCCTCAGAAACTTCAGCGTGATGTCCCGTGGCGTGCAGACAGGCTGGATGGGCTCCACGTTCCCTAGAGAGCTCATGTCCAGCACTAGCGATACATTGGAGCCCCTCCTGAAAGGCAAAGGGGTCCCTGGCTGGTCACCCTGGACAGAAGGACAGCCCATCCCACCGTACCATCAGTTAAAACCAGCCCGCACTGAGCCAAAGCCAGATGGAGACCCCCGTAGATGGGGAGATTGAGGAACGAGGAACTAACTGATCATTTTGCCTTTTTGCTGGGAAGCCCCTGAAGGACGGTGTCGAGATTTGTCCTGGGCTGGGCGGGGGCCAGGGCTTCCTCCACACTCAGACCTGGCACCTGCACATGCTGGCAGGCAGAGGGCTGGCAGGAAGGAATGTTAGGGGAGCCCTGGGGATGAGCAGTGCCGTGGGTACCCTGGTCAGGGTTGAGGCACACTCACCTCTCCTGGAGACGCACGTGCTTCTTGGCAGAGGGGCTGGGCTTGTCCGGCTTGTCCATGTCCGCTGCAGCTGCCTGGGCTGCCAGGCTGCCCTTATGAACTCTGGAGCACACCAAGCAGGCTTGGACCATGCTGCAGCAACCACGGAGCCTTCGTCCTGAAGCACAGCAGGGGCACACGGGGGGCCCTCAGCTCCTGGGAAAGCATGGAGCCATCAGAGGAAGATCAGCTGGAAAAGAAAAGTCAGCTCTGAGAGACACCACGAGGCTGGGTGGAGCCCTCGACAGACGGTCTGCAAGCAAGGGATGGCTTTTAAGTCCTCAGTTGTCCTGGAACCAGGACCCCCAGCCCCTGTATCCAGGCAGATGGAGAGCTCCCAGCACATTCACCCTCGGGGATGCCTGCAGCACTGCAGCCCACACAGGCACCACTGGTGACCCTGGGCATGGCATTCTGTGGTGGCAGGGCACGGTCTAGTTTGGGGGAGCCCCAGATGCTCCCTACTTCCATGGAAGCTCATGCCGTGTGTTTCCATCCCTTTCCCATCATGTCCCCCTGTTTCATCCTGGGGACATAGTGGGGAAGAGTGAGAGCTGGAAGGTTCAGCAGGTGACATGAGGTGGCTGTAGCCACTGCACGGAGTCTGGCCATCTTCTGCTGCAGGGAGACACAGACCAGGCATCCTCAACAGCCTCGTGGCTCTGGTGAGGGAGGGATGGCCCTGGGACAGCCTCCTCCATCCTGCAGGTCACAGCAACTGTCGAGAGGAAACTGCTTTATCTGGGTGGTTGAGCAAAAGGCGATGGGGCAGCCCAGCTGGGGCAAGTGCCAGACATCCTCCATCACCAGCGATGGGTCAGCGCCTTACAGGGCCAGGGAGATGCAGGTGATGCTGATTCACCTCTGGGCACAGCTCTTCATGGTGCAGGCAGCACCCTGGGATCCTGAGCCTTCTGCTCATCTCCAGCTTCCTCCATGAGGAGGAGACAGACCCACAGAGACAGGGAATGATGCAGAGTCAGGGCTCTTGGTGGGCAAAGAGTGGGATCCCAGCCAGCCCGTCTACTCAGAGAGGAGGTCTTGTGGAGAGCCAGGGTCCACATGGTGGCTGGGAACACAGCTAGGGCAGGAACTGCTCCCCATGGTTCCCTGCTGCCCAGCAGCATTTCTGGGAGTGGCAATGCCACTACTGCCATGCACTCCATCCCCATGCCCCGTGCAGGGTGTCCCGGTGCTCTCCATCCAGGCAGGACAAGAGCAGCTGCTCAGCAGAAGCAGCACCAGGAGAGATCCTGACCAGCGACAGCCCAGGCTTCCATCCCAGCAGCTGTCCTGCCGGGAAACACCCGGGAGATGCCCTCGCTAGCAGAGGGGCCCAGGGAAGTTCCTCAGCTGCCAGCACCTGCAGGGAGAGCACTCACGTCGCCTGCCCAGCATCCCAGCCCCGCCTGGGGCTGCCCATCCACACACACATGCCCACCGCCCCTGGGCGCGCCGTGCTCCGTCCAGCGGGCAGCGTGGCTGGGCTGGGGGCTGCCTACCTGCTGCCCAGTGGCGTGGGCTTGTCGCTCCCGGCACGGGCCCGCGGGCACCGCGCGTGTCGGTCTGACACCACGGTCTGAAAGTGTTCAGGAAGCTGCTTATCAAAGGAGCTGCTGCTTCTGCTGCTTCCTCTCCCTCCTTCTCCCCCACCCCGGCTGCCGCCCACACACATACCGGCCACATCTCTGCAGCTCGGCTCTGCCTGCACACCCAGCCCCGCTCCCACCAACCAACCTTCGTCCTGCGCCGTGGGCACGGCCTGGCCTCGCCCTAAACCCTGGAGTGTCTCCACAGGCACCTCCAGCGGGGCTGGTGGGGTGTGCTTGATGCGCTCTGTGACAAACCATGGCCAGCACTGGTGCCACGCATGGGGCACGGAGGGATGGGCAAGGCCCAGCCATGGGGGGCCACTGGCAGCAGGCGTGAGGCAGGTGGCTCCGTGTGGTACAGCGGGGCTGCGCTGGGGGCACCACGCCCCACCTGCCCCACAGGAAGCCAGAATGAATCCCATGCCCACTGTCCTGCCCATGTCCTCTTGCCGAGGCCGAGCCCCGGCTGTCCCCATCCTGCCTTGGAATGTGCCAGGGCTCGCTCAGTGCCTCCCACCCTCAGTGCCTGCCCGTGTGCAGTGTGCTCCTTGTGCCACCCCAACGTCCCCCAAGCCCTGTGCACGTGGGGACACCCCTCTGCATCACCACCATCCCTGGGTACCTCAGGGTGAGACAGGTGGCTCCCCCTCCCCAGCAGGGAAGGGCGGGGGTGTATTTGGGGACCAAGGTCCCTGGGGCCTGGCTCAGGTGGGCCCAGTCTGCCCTTGGGGCACTGCACGTCCTTCCTGACGCATCCCCACTGCTCTTCCTGTTTGCTCTTGCCCGGGCTCTGCACGCTTCCTTCCTCCTCAGCCCTCACCCCGCTGCACTGCAGCAGCTCCCGCTGCACCCCAACAGCCACACGGACCCCAAACGCCTTTGCCATGGCTGCTCCGTGGGCTGCCCTGGCTGGAGCCACCCCAGCCCAGCTCCCTGAGGTGACTGTGCCATCCCCAGGCTGTGCTGCTCACCTCACTGGAGAGCTGTGTCTGTGCACACCTGTGTGTTTGCAGGTGTGCCAGAACAGCAGCTTCCCCAGGCAACCCTGGGACACCCTGCCAGTGCCACCTTCTACCCAGTGGCTGGGAGATCAGAGGGCCCAAGCTCCAGAGTAAAGTGCTGGGCTTGGCCAGCAGCAGAACAGCCTTATCCTGGAGAAAAGGCCACCAGCACCCTTGTCTTACCTGCAGATCCTAGAGTGGCTGGAGGATAGACTGAGGAATTGCTCCCTGCCCTATATGGGATGAAAGAACACATCTGTAAGGCCTAGAGACAGCCCCACCACACACTGCCCTTCCTTCCCACCTGTCCCTGACAGAACTCAGGAATTCCTGGGATGATCAGCACTGCAGGGCTTAACAAGGTCTCTGCATAAGCTTGCTCCCAGTAGGAACCAGAGTAAACAAACAGGGTTCTGTGCTGGAGTAACAGGCCGTCAGACATGCAGAAGCTTCCTGAGACTGGGGCTGTATCTGCCTTTTAAGCGTGGAGGGCACCTGTCCCATCGGGGTGTCCTTGAGCCTAAGGGGTTCCTGAGGATAGAGCCAAGATGCAAACACCTGGAGATGCTTTTCCTGCCTTTTGCTGACCTGATCTTGCTGCCTCCTCACTGTTCTGTTCCTCTGCCACTGGGGGACAAGTGAGGGACAAGCTCAGTGTGGCAATGGGGCAGATACTGCAGGGCCACCAGCACATGGAATTCACTGGGAATGAGTCAGTTGCATCTGACACACTCCCTCCCAATCTCCCCAGCTGCTGGGCACCTGTGACAGGGAGGATGGAGACAGCTGGACCCTCACAGACCTCATAGGGCCCAGGGAACATCCATGAATCTGCCAGCACCCCAAAGGAGCAAAGCAATGGGGCTGTAACAGCTGGGCTGTCCAGGGTCCCTCGCTGGACCCGGGAGGCAGCACAGCACATCCTGATCCTCTGCAGAGTGAGCAGGAGACCCAGGACAGCACTGGCCTTCGGGAGCTGGATTTTGGCTGGTTTTCCAAAAGGAAAAAGGGATTTTTCCAAAGGGAATGGGAACCTTTTACCAACACATGATTTTATGCAAGCCACAAACTCCAGCTGCAAAAGGGGTATGGAACAAAGGCTTTTATGGAGGCCAGGAGCTCCCCGTGTGCTGCTTGTTTCAGTGATCTGTGGCCCGGTGTGATTTAAGAGATTTGATGGGCATTTCAAGGATTTCACCAGTAAGTCCCTTCTTCCTCCTGCCAGGGTCTGCCTTGGTCATGAAATGCCCCTGGATGCTTCAGGAAAGATGCTGATGCACTTCCTTTGCAAAACGGCTTGTTTGGTTCCACTCAAATTTGGTCATGACAAAGGACCCCACTCAGGGTAAAAAGAGGAAGCTGAGAGGCTGGGATGCAGTGTATCCTCTGCCTCTGAAGCATCACAACACCAAGGTGCTCATGCTCAGGGATATTCCCAGAAAAGCCTTGCAGCACTTTCCCTCTGCTGCTCACAGACCTCCCCGTGCTGCTGGCTTGGCTCTGCCAGTCATGCACCTGCCTGTGCCACCTGCAACTAAGCAGAACACCCAGGATATAGTCTCTGGAAACTACACCTGCCCCCCTTGGGTTCTTCCTTATTCAGAAAACTGCAGTGGAAACTGAAGGGACTGTCCTGGCCATTGCAATTCACCCAGGATAGGAGGAACACAGTAGGGATGTTGTGTAGGGATGTGCCATGGCCCAGGCTCCTAGGAGCAGAAAAGTTTTCACTGTTGAGATGTCCTGACCCTCGCATACCTCTGATGGTGCACAAGTGGACCCCAGTGTGCTCCCACCTGCCAGCATGGCTGCTCTTCCCACCTCTGCCACAGCACCAGCATGCTGAGGACGTGCATTTGAAGGGAGAGCATGGGAGAGGACACAGACCTGTGGAGACCCAGCACAAAAATGAAGGTGCTGGTGGAAAATGAGGCATGAGCTGGTAGAGATAGACTGGATGTAAGAGAGACCAGGAGCAGAGGGAGTCAGAACACACTGCTTGACCCAGGGCATTTTTCAGCTCTCAGTGCTACCTGGGCAGCACGCTGTCCCCTGTACCTTGTTGCACCCACCCACGTCTGCTGCCCTCCCGGGAGTGACCCCTACCCCCCTCCTGCCCACCCGCTGGAGTGCACGGTGGGTGCACACCCACACGTGCAGAGCAGACGTCCCTGGTCACTCATGGGTGCCTATCCGTGCTGGTGTGCAGAGACCACGAGCAGGGAATCCACGCATGCCCACCCTCCCTCCCTCCCTCCCTCCAATGCACCTTTGGGCACATCACTTCTGGCCACCTCTGAGCCCTTGCTTGGAACATGATGCTGCCAGCTGGCTCCTCCTGAGGGACACTGGCTGGGTTTGCAGTGGGGAGCAAAGGGCTGGGGGATGCTCTGGCCAGGGACTGTGCCTTTCCTGTGCAGCCGTGCTTGTCCCATGTCACATCACCAGCTCTGCACCAGCTGCATCATGCTGGCCTGGGGTGCAGAGCTGCTGGATCCTACAAGCAGGAATGCTGGGGCCAGGGTGGACCTGGCTTTGAGGGGAGGCGGTGTCCAGTCTGGGGGCAGATCCCAACTCAGGGTCAGTTTGCCGTAAGGACAGGACCAGGACTCCAGGACAGCCACAGCAATCTGGTGTGAGCGAAGAGGAGCCTGGCAGTCTCCAGGGGCAAAACCCAGGAGGGGATGGGAGGAAGCAACACTGAAGGAAATGGCTCCAGACAGGTCACTGCTATGCCCCTCACCTTCCTTCCTGCCCTGGCAGGGAAGGACTGGTGAGCTCCCAGAACAGGAACATCCCTTGTTCCCCAGCATTCCTTTCTGCTCTGACCTTGGCAGCGGGGTCTCAGGGGTGATGATGATGCCCAGAGTGGTGATGGGAGGGTTGGTGATGGAGGGATGCACTTGGAGGGAAGAGTCTCAGCTGTTAGCACACCAGCCATTCACCCTGGCCCAACCAGGGATGTGCCAGACATGGGGTCCCCTGTGTCCTCTGTCTGTGGACATCTGTGAATTAGGATTATCTGTTGGAATGTAAGGACTAGAGAGGTCTGTGACAGAGACTCAGGGGCTTTGAAGAGTCCTTATAGGTGCGGCTTTACTTTCAGCAAGATATGGGGTCCCTGTGGAGTTGGTGCTCTGGAGAGGAAGATCTGGGTTTATCCCTGACTGTTACTTACTGTTTGTTCACTTGCATTTCAAAACTCCACTTCCATGGGGTCATCTTGCACCTCTGGCCATGATTCCATAGCCAGTTCCCTTTGTGCAAAGAGCACCTTCCAGCTCCAGACTGGGACCCTTTTTCCCACTAACAACTGGCTAATCCTTATGCTCATTTCTGCCCCGCAGCCTCCTGAGCATGGGCTTCCTCTCCCAGCCTCCCTGCCCTGAAACACACCCCAGCAGCTCTCCTCACCCTCTCCACACAGCACTGTAGCCCCAAAGTCACCTCAGCCTAGGCAGGCACTGAGCTGGCACCCAAAGCACAGACGCTGCCCAATAGTTTCACTCCCCAGGATTGCCTACCACACCATGGCTTTGTCCCATCAGGCCCCGTCACCTCTGGGTCCGGCACTCAGGAAGGGATGGTTCTGCTTCCGTTGACAGGACTAGGAGTCAGGATGTCCTGCAGGCTTTTGGAAATTAGCCCATCTCCTCCACTGCCTAAACATCGCTCGCAGGCTTGAAGGTGAAGCAGCTGCCTGGGGACTGAGCAGACTCTCTGCAAACCGGCCGATCGTCTCCCGGCAGGGCAGAGGAGGACGGTGAGGCCGTGCCGAGCATCCCGCAGAGCCGGCCGTGGGGAGCGAACCTTCGGCACCTTACCTTGGGGGCCCGCGTCACCCGCCCGCCGGCCTGGGGACAGCCAGCTCCCGGCAGCCGAGGGAGGCACCTCCGCAGATTGCTTTTCCGGAGAGCAGCCTCTCGCTGTTCCAGCGTCCTCCACGGGAGCGCGTTCCCAAGGACGGCCCCGGCAGGAGCATCCTCGCGGCAGGGCTGCGGGACTCAGAGCCCGCAGCGCAGCGCTGCCTGCGAGCCCGGACCCTCGCGCATCCCCCCGGGATGGGGCTGATCCTGGGCAGCGAGCCGGAGGCAGCGGGTGTGTGACCTTTCTCCCCGTGGCCGGTGACGGTCTGTGCAGAGTTTGCTCCTGCTGCTGCCTTGCCTTGGGCTGGCAGCAATTAAGCAATTGCCGGTTCGTTTTGCCAAGGTATTGCCGCTGATCCTGCCAGCCCCTGTGCTTCTGCCCTCTCCTCAAGGAAAACCAGAAGAAGAGTTTAGGACCTGGATTTCTTGCTTACCTGCTGGATTGTTTTCTTTGAATCAGTTTGTTCAGCCTAGAGAAGAGGAGACTGAGAGGAGACCTCACTGAGCTCTTCAACATCTTCATGAGGGGCAGCTCCAGTCTTGCTCTCTGTGACCAGTTACAGGACGAGAGGAAACAGCTGGATCTGTGTCAGAGGAGGTTTAAATTATAAAAGGAAAAAGGTTTTCACCCAAAGGCTGGTTGAGCACTAGAGCGGGCTCCCCTGGGAAGTGGTCACAGCTCCAAACCTGTCTGAGCTCAAGGAGCATTTGGACAAAGTTTTCAGGCACAGGGCGGGATTGCTGGGGTGTCTGCAGGGCCAGGGGCTGGACTTGATAACCCTGATGAATGTCTTCCAACTCAGCATATTCCATGATTCTATGACTTCTGAGTAGAACCATGTTTGGTTTCTGGAATTAGATACTCCCCCTTATCTCCTGCAAACAAGCTGAGCTTTCCTCCAAATTTGCCAACAGAAAAGCAGAGCTGGTGAACCACCAGCACCACTGGGCTGAGCTAACACTGATGCAGAACTGGTGTTGCTGTGGACTAAAGAAGGTGCCTTGGCACAGGAACAGTTCCCCTGGGAAAGGTGATCTCCCAGGGTGAAAGTGCTTTCTATCAGCTTGGTTAGTTCCTCTCCTCATGTGGGAAGAACTTCCCCCTGTTCATTTTACAGTGGAGTAATTGCATGGAGGATTGTTCCTAAGCCAGGTGTACAGAATCAGGAAATGACAGAAATATTAAGGTTGAAAAATCCCTCTAAGATCATTAAGTCCAACCATTAACTGACCACTGCCATGTTCATCACTAAATCATGTCCCCAGTGGGTGAGGATAGAGGGGATCTAAGCCAACACATGGGACCAGACCTCCAAGCTGCTGAGACTTTGACACTCTAGCCAACAAATGCCAGTGGAGAAGCCACAGAGGAACAGCAAGAGCCACAGAATGACTTGGTTACCAGGACAGTCTGCTGGGGACACAGCCCCAGCACCTGTGACAGTCTCATCCATGTGTCACTTGGGCTTGTCCTATGCTTCCCCGGATGCCTCCAAGAGAGCTGTGCTTTTAGAAATGCTGTCTGGAAAATGCTGTGTGCTTCGGTTCCCTTGGAGAATGAGCCTGGCTTGTCCACCTGTGGGTTGGGCAGGAGGCACACACACATCCTTTTGGGAGGCTCCAGACCACAGAACTGCCTGCAAAACCCTGTGAGCTGTGTGGGCAGGAAGAAGTCTGCTAGGAACAGGACACCCCCCAGCCCCTCTCTGTCCCCACAGCACACAGGGTCTCAATGAAAAAGGCACAGAAAGGCCTGAAAATACTGAAGACTCATTATGTTATTCCTCTCCTGGGTCCCTTGGCATGCTGTAGCAGCGGGGACCTCGGCAGCCCTGCTGGCTTTGCCCAGCACAGCCCTGCTGCCCCAGTCCCTGGGCTGCTCGCTCGGGGGGACACCGAGCCTGGTGACCTCTCGCCGGGTGCAGGGGCCATTATCAGTAACAGGAAACGAGCTGGGCAGGAGAAGCAGGAGGCAGAGACCCAGAAAGAAAGGAAGCGGTTAGAAAGCCGTCAGTTCATTTCTGCTGCACGGGAACCTGCGCCCACGCACCGACGGGCGCGGGGAGCAGCGCTGCCCTTCCGCGGGCTCAGCTGGTCTGGGGTCGCCGGGCAGTGCTTGTGATGAAGGCACAGATCCTCTTCCAGCCTTTGATAACAGCTAGAAGGGTGGTTAAAACAGCCCATACTCAGCCAATGTCTGGTGCAGAAATAGGTGTGGTGAGTCCAGCCAATGGGAAGTGAGTCACTGCTTGGGGGGGTTCATATTCTTAACCTTGCTAAAGACAGACTGCACGTGATGCTGCCTGTATCCTACCCAGCACAGGATGGATCTGTGGATGCAGCTGCCTGGGGCCAAAGGGCCAGGGAGGATGTGACAGCAGCTTATATTTAAGGAAAAATATCTTCACTGAAAGGGTGATCAGACACTGGCACAGGCTGCCCAGGGTGGAGACAAAGGCATGTTAATGTGGCAGCTGGAGACATGGCTTAGTGGTGGACATGGAAGTGCTAGGGCAGTGGTTGAACTTGACGATCTTAGAGGGCTTTTCCAGCCTGAAAAGTTCTATGATAATTCTTGCATGGCAAGAGGCAGAGTCCCTGACAGCCATGCAGGTCCCATTTCTCCAGCTGGAGGAGACCGGCCATGGATAAGCAGAGGCAGCCAGAGGGCAGCAACGCAGAGATGATGGATCTGTCCAATGCTGCTCCTCCAGCTCCTAGCCATATCAGAAAGAGGGCTGTCTGCTTTTGAAAGCTGTTCTGGATTGTGCTTTCTGGCCTCAGAAGTTCGGGAAGCTGACATGTTCAGGAAGGGCCATGCATGCTCCTCCTGTGATTCCTTTGATTCCTCTTGGTCTTGCTGCAACTGTGTGGCCGTAGATGTGAGCCACAGGAGCTTGCAGCACATGAGGTCTTCTCTGTCCCAGTTCCAGGCACCAGAAATATTCCTGTCTGCTCACAGTGGGGAAGCCATGGTGCTTGGAGCCACAGATGCCCCAGATCTGGAGAAAAAACAAAGAAACTGTGGGCTTTTTAGTTTCTTTTCTTCTGTTCTTGGGGCCTAGAGGGGTCCCTAGCTGCTCTGAGGCTGGGAACACCTTTCCTGCCAGCAAGTCCAAGGATGGAACCATGGAGTTTTCAGCACTGGAGGAGAAATAGAGGAAGAAACTGATGTCACCAGAGCCCCAAATGCAGCAGAAGTGTTTGGCTTCTTGCCCATGAGAGCTGTGCCTTGCCAGACCTCACCCTCCAGGGCTGCTGAGCACCCTGCCCTGCTCCTGCCAAAGGGGGCACGGTGGTGTTTGTAGTGACCCTGAGTAGAGCACTGGGCCTCCCACCCGCAGGGGCCAGCAGCAGATCACAGATGTGGTGCCTGGTGGGCGGTCACGGTGCAGTGCTGCAGCTGCTGGTCCAGCATCCTTCTACCCCCACACCTCACCTCTGGCTTTTGAGGGGCATTTTGGGGCAGAGTGGGTTCCTCTGTAATGCTGAGCCTACCTGTGCTGCTGAGGCCCATGTCTGTGATACAAGGCAGGGCAGGAGAGGTCTGTTCTGCTGTCAAGTGGGGGAGAGGATGGAGAAGCACCAGCTGAACTCGCAGGGCTGCAGAGAGGGGCACAAAGGCAGTGAGCTCTGCTCTCAGCTGGGGCAGGCCACCCCTGCCCTGCCGTGCCACCCCTGCCAGCTTGGCCTCATAACACTGTGGCAGATCACATCCCACTTGGGCACCACTCCTGCCAGCGGCCTTTCCAGCTCCTGTCACAGCTCCTTGGGCAGCTCTGCCTGCCCCTCTTCTGTGGGCCTCCTGAGCCTGTCCCCAGAAGCAATAGGGGGGACACCTGAGTGAGCTTTGGGGTCGCTCAGCTTTGGGGAGCTGGAGTCCAGCTGGAGGCCCCACAGAGCCCTGATCTGTACGTACCTGTAAAGCAGATACGTACCTGCAGCATCCTGGGCAGGAGATGTGTGTGGGGCTGTACCCTGCAGAACTGCCTGGCTCTGGAGATCTGACAGGACCATGTCTGCCTCTTGCTCCATCCCTGTAAGGGGCTGGCTCATGTTTTTGTCATGGTCAGGGATGACTGAGCATGTAAGGATGCAGGACTGGACCCTGAGGAGGTCCAGATGGATCCTATCTCCCATGAGGAGCCAGGACAAATTCAAGCAGTGAAACCCTCCTATATGTCAGCAAGAGGCAGTCCTCTCTGCTGCCTCTTCCCCAGGGATCAGCCAGGCCCCAGCGGGGCTGACAGCGCAGACTCTGCCATGGCCCCTTTTAATAATGTGCAGTAAAGGAGGGGAAAGGTATGTTTGTCAATGGAGAAAATATCTTTGTGTTTCCCTGGAGACCTGCTGGGATGGTTCTACCAGCACTGGCAACCTCCAGGGTAGAGAGGAGTTTCAGTGACAGGCTGGGAAGAAGCAGGAGAGCTGGGCAGAGGGCTCCGGGCTGGAGCAGAGGAGTGGCGGCAGGAGCTGGGTGGGCACCGCTGGGCAGGGTGACCTTACCTGTGTGCACCACCGCAGACAGGCTCGGGGGGAGCAGGGATGGCCCTCAGGCTGGAACAACACTGACACTGCTCAGGACTCTGCTCAGCACCCTACATGCAGTCAGGGTGCATGGCCTGGGCTGGGCGGAGCAGGAGGGGGGGAGGTGGAGACAACAGGGATGTGCTGCAGGGCGCTCTGCCCTTGTGTCTGCCTTCAGCAGCACCCTGCAGACCTGCAGCACCGAGCTGCTCCTGCTCCCCACTGAGCCCAGGAGCGCGCACTGCCCGGGCTGGGCAGCCCGAGGAGCTGCTGGCCATGCCTGTGATCGCCAGGCCATGGCAAGCTGTCCGTAAGAATCACCGGCTGGGCCGTGTACGCGAGCACTGTCCTCGGCCTGGGTGCAACCACACAGCCACGGATGCTTTTGGCCCAGAGGGGAAGGAATAGAGCTGTCTCCTTGTCCTGGATTGAAATACAGGTGTCTGCCAAGGAAGGTGGGAACCGCCCTTGGAATGGACACTACGACCCCTTCCCTCCGAATCATTGTAACTTTGAAAGGGGAAAAGGAACAACACTTCTTTACACGTATGTACAAAAAGGCAAACAAACAATCACACGGGCAGCAACAACCAACAGAACCACAGACCCAGTGACAGTCAGAACCACAGACCCAGTCCCAGAACCACAGACCCAGTCCCAGAACCACAGACCCAGTAACCCAGAACCACAGTCCTAGTCCCACAACCACAGACCCAGTCCCAGAACCACAGTCCCAGTAACCCAGAACCACAGTCCCAGTCCCAGAACCACAGACCCAGTAACCCAGAACCACAGTCCTAGTCCCAGAACCACAGACCCAGTCCCAGAACCACAGTCCCAGTAACCCAGAACCACAGTCCCAGTCCCAGAACCACAGACCCAGTAACCCAGAACCACAGTCCTAGTCCCAGAACCACAGACCCAGTCCCAGAACCACAGTCCCAGTAACCCAGAACCACAGTCCCAGTCCCAGAACCACAGACCCAGTAACCCAGAACCACAGTCCTAGTCCCAGAACCACAGACCCAGTCCCAGAACCACAGTCCCAGTAACCCAGAACCACAGTCCCAGTCCCAGAACCACAGACCCAGTAACCCAGAACCACAGTCCTAGTCCCAGAACCACAGACCCAGTCCCAGAACCACAGTCCCAGTAACCCAGAACCACAGTCCCAGTCCCAGAACCACAGACCCAGTAACCCAGAACCACAGTCCTAGTCCCAGAACCACAGACCCAGTCCCAGAACCACAGTCCCAGTAACCCAGAACCACAGTCCCAGTCCCAGAACCACAGACCCAGTAACCCAGAACCACAGTCCTAGTCCCAGAACCACAGACCCAGTCCCAGAACCAGTCCCAGTGTCCCAGAACCACAGTCCCAGTGTCCCAGAACCAGTCCCAGTGTCCCAGATCCGCAGTCTCAGTGTCCCAGAACCAGTCCCACTCCCAGGTGTGCAGTCCCAGTGTCCCAGAACCACAGTCCCTGTCCCAGAACCAGTCCCAGTGTCCCAGAACCAGTCCCAGTCCCAATCCGCAGTCCCAGTCCCAATCCGCAGTCCCAGTATCCCAGAACCAGTCCCAGTGTCCCAGAACCAGTCCCAGTATCCCAGAACCAGTCCCAGTCCCAATCCGCAGTCCCAGTCCCCGCTGTCCCCGCTCTTTCCCCTTCGCTGCAGTTCCCGGCTCGGCCGCCAGGGGCGCTGGCGGCTCCCGGCCGGGCGGGGCGGGGCGATGATTGCCCCGCGCCTGCAGGGGGCGCTGTGGCCGCGTCTCCCTCAGGCGGTGAAGGCGGGCGCGATGGCGGCAGGCGCGGGGAAGGGGCTGCCTCTGCCGAGCCGTGCGGCAGCCGGGCCCGGTGCCCCTCCGGATGGCGGGATGGGCTGTGGCAGGAACCTCGGAGCAGCGGCGGGAACGGCAGAGGCGGGCACACCCGGGGTGGCAAGCAACATGGAGCAGAAGCTCCGCAGCCGTAGCAGAGCCGCGGGGTGTCCCGGCAGGCGCGGCGCGCTGGGTTAAAGCGTAGCGGGAAAACGCGCAGCAGCGGCGGAAACAGCGGGGCTGGGCAGCGGCAGCCGGGCAGACGCGCCCTTCGGGAATGGCTCAGGTCCTGGGGTTTTCCCCTGAGGCACCCCAGGACATGGTGAGGGCCCTTTTCCAGTAAGGTCGGGTGTTAATAAGGTCCC
>WAAG01002529.1:7956-19385 GCA_013390105.1 Tichodroma muraria | reverse complement strand
CCCCATTGCAGGAGAGCGCTTTCTCCCCACAGGAGTTCAGCTCAGAAGACAGGCAGTTCCAGAACATGAACAAGGCAGGTCTCACTGCAAGGTTTTTGGCTGGTCTTCTCTCTGCAAAAATGTCATTTTAGAGCCCTAAAAAACCCAATTGGATTCCTGTTAAAGAGTGATTGAAGTACACCTATCTTAACACGGCTGCTGCGCTTCCTTCTCTTCCACGTTCGCACAGTTCTGCCACACCCCTAGAGATTCCAAGGCTGTCTTGAGAGGTCTCTTCATGCCTTGGCAGCTTGCAGTCTGAAGCAGAATATTTGCTTTCTGGCTGGTCAGGGTACACGAGGGGGCTCTTCCCTCCACAGCCAGGGCACAGGACAGTTGTGTTGAAGCACCACCAGCTCATGCCATTGAGGTGTCAAAAAATTTTTACTGGCTAAAGCAGCATGTGCATACTGCTTTGTGTTTCATGACTGTTATTTGTCTATTGAAGAGGACATGCCTCTGCCTGCACACGCTTGTCTTAACTTAGAATGGAGAGCTGAACCCTAAAGACTTTACTCATGTACTCACCTTTGCACTCAGGAGTGGAGGTGAGACTGCAAAATGCTTCAGCTGCTGGTAGGACCTCCAAGAAAGACAGATCTCTTCACAAAAAACTAGGAAATTCAGATGAAGTCTGATTGTTGTTAAAAGTCCATTTTGTGACCAAAATGTTTGGACAGGATATAGAAAAGCATCAGACCCATGATTATTTAGAAAATCAGAATACACCATGGCTATTGCCATTTTACTGAATGTTACATTACTCCTTCTGCGGACTCTATAGGCAGCACAAAAATAGCCAGGGTTAATTTTCACACTCTCTTGGTGGTGTAAAAGAACATCAGATCATTTATGTAATTTCTAGTTGGAAAACTTCCTTTAAAAGTCTTATTTTGCGGTTGAGTGACTGGAAAACATTCATTAGTATTTTTGAAAATATTGGAGACAAGTACCATAACTTTGATTTTCAGATATTACAGATCTCTGGTGATAAAATTTAAAAATAAATAATGAAACATCTCCTCCAGATTATTTAAACTGCAAAGGCAAAGGTACCTGCTATATATTAACATTGTCAGCCACCTAGGCATTACAGTGGTTTTTTAATGTGTTTCATCAAAACACTTAAAGGCACTTTTTAAAATATATGACCCACTAAATAAAAAAACATAGGACGTAATCTTCAAGGCACACTGATTAATGCAAAATTGACTTGAGCAAATGCAGCTTATGGCCATAGTCCAGGAAGCTCTCTTGATGCTAAAGAGTTTCATACAATAGTTTTCCATTTTCAAAATCACATCAATTTTTACTTACAACATTTTGAAAACAGGTACAGCAACTTTCAATCAACTGTCCAGCAATAATTTAAAATCTCTTACTATTAAATTGTAAAAGTTTGAGTCATGGGAAGAGGACAATGGTGTAGAGAACTGATTTCCTGACTGTCACCAACCCAGGGCTGTCAACTGCTATGCAATATTGCCTGTACAGAGATGAAGATGGAGTGAACCAAATTATTCACTGTGAATAGGTTATGTGATTAATTTTTTCTCTTTTCCTTTTTTTTCCCTGTGTTTCTGATTTCTTCAGATATCTTCATGACAGATAGACTAAAAATATTTATGCTGTCAAAACTCATAGTAGGACTTGTGCTGCAATACCCATGTGTCAACAAATGCTAAATGAGTATATTACAGTAATCAAATCATATGAAAGGCTCTCTGCTTTACCTATGCAGCACCACCTTGGGGAAAACAGCTGTAATTCATTTCTATCATTATTTCCTCTAGTAATATTTGATTGTCAACAATTAAAAGCAGACACTCAACTGCTGGGTGTAACACAAGCAGGCATAAACACTACCTTTCTCTCAGCAAGAAAGATTTAAATTTAAAAAAAAGCTTAACCACAGCCACTGGGAAAACATAGCCAAATATTTCCTGAACACTGCCTTCATGCAATAAGATAGTCACAATGCATGCACAGTGCATGCACACCCCAGTGCTGGGGCTTCAGCCTCAGCAGTGAAAACACCAGCAGTGCTGCAGGCTGCAGCATGATGCATGGTAGGGGTCAGCTGGGGGTGACAACTGGACAGCTGGCTTCTGTTTTCCACCTGCGAAGGGAAAATTAACTGAAATGGAGAAATACAGCACCTGCGCTCTGTGTTGGCTGGAGTATCTTGTGATGATATTGGTGCAAGTGCTTCACAGAAAGAATGTTTTTCTTGCAAAGACAGCAAGAAAGGTCACTCAGTGTGTGCCATTCTCACAACGCTCTTTCAAAAAAGCCTTAAAAATGGTAGAGGATTTGGAATTGTCTTATTTCTCCCCATCAAGCCTCATGTTCTTCCTCATGTTCATTCTCATTCTGCTTTGGATGATGCAGGGGACCAAAGATGACATCCCTCTCACAGCTTCTAGGAGGTCATGGCTGCCTGATGACCTGCTGGTAGAAATTAGAGATAGGCAACATGGAGGTGTTACTTGAGGCACCTCACGCGTAAGTGGATCAAAAAGCATTAAAGGTCCCATGAAAGCACTCACCACATAGAAAGAAAAGAAAAACAGGAAATGAAAAGAGAAGCAGAGAAAATAAAAGCTCAGATGAAGTTTTCAGGGTTCCAGCACCAATATTCTTTTTATAAGACAAAAATGTTTGAGAGCTTTTTTTTATGAAAAGGAAAGCCTCTTTTATTGACTGATGAAAGCTTTATGATAGCTCTATGATCTGGTCTATAATTTCTAAATTGTTCCTAAATTTTCCCTTCAGAAAGTCTCTGATGGCAGCCTGGGGAACTCAGCCTCTAAGGCTAACAACATCTCAGTCACCACCATCCTTCTGAAAGAGGGGTTGTGGTGTGAGCACAGCTGTGTCTTGCTCATTCAGCCTGTACTGAACTCATAGCATAGGAAAAGATGTGGACAGTGTGATGTTCAGTGGGGCCTTTGCCAAACAGAAATGATGTTCCTCTTGGTAAGTGGAATTGCTGCAAGGCTGCTGTAGGGTTTGGTTTGCCAGCAATATGTTTCCCATGCAAGGAAAGAGACTCACATTTTTCTCATGCTTTCTATGAGAGGAAAGATGGAAAAGTTCGAGCCAGAGCAGGTGAACCCTTCTAAACTGAGGTTTGCAATGGGGCTTAAAAATCATACAATCATAGAACATCCTGAGTTGAAAGTGACCCATAAGAATCATTAAAACTCAGCTCCTGGCCTTGCATAGGATGACCCCAAGAATCACACCATGTGACCAAGAGTGTTGCCCAAATTCTTCTTGACCTCTCTCAGGCTGGTGCTGTGACCATTTCCCCGGGGAGGCTGTTCCAGTGCTCAGCCACCCTACAGGTGAAGAACTTTTCCTGATATCCAACCTAAACCTCCCCTGACACAGCTTGAGGCCATTCCCTCAGGTCCTGTCACTGTCACCACAGGGAAGAGATCAGTGCCTGTCCCTCCTCTTCCCTTCACAAGAAGTTGTAGCTGCAGGGAGGTCTCCCCTCAGTCTCCTCCTCTCCAGGCTGAACAGACCAAGTGCCCTCAGCATCTCCTCACACGGCTTCCCCTCCCAACCCTTCACCATCCTCGTGGCCTCCTCTGGACACTCTCTAAGAGCTCAATGTCTTTTCTGTGCTGTGGTGCCCAAAACTGCACACAGCACTGAATGTGAGACTATACCAGTGCACGGCAGAGCAGGACAACCACCTCTTTCGGGTATTTTTCATTAACTACCAGAATAATCTCTGAAATTTTACCAGTAACTTAAGTGAGACTGACAGACCGCATTTACCAGGAGTCACCACTTTTGCTTTTCTAGAAACAGCTAACACACTCCATGACCAAAGCAACATATATGCAGTTGGGAATAATCAGAGACGTTATCTTGTGAAATACAAGCTGTGGCTATTTAAGCATTTTTGAGAGTGAAGCTGGCTGCTTTAGAACTGATGGAAGTACCTTATAAGCAAGCAACATGTACACTGGGAGTGCAGCAGCCTATAGTGTTAGCCTGTATGGGGATATGGGGACCAGAAAAGCTTTAAAACCTAAGCTTTAAGTCCGTAATGAAGAACTTGCCCTCACTGGGCCAGGCTTTTCAAAAAACATGCAGCAAGGATATATTATACTTCACAATGATTCACAGCTGCCTCTGGCAGTCACTGAAATAGACTGGAAGGACAATCTTGACTATCACAGCCCAAGTAGTCGGAACCAGGGACCATTCCACCAAAACTCCTTACTCAGCTGTGCTGGATCACAAGAGCTGAACACTGGAGTTGAGGCAAGAGCTACAAATCTCCTCTTTGGACAAAATGTGTTGTTTAGATCCCTTCACTGCCCTCATACGTGAACAATTCCAAACAAATGGCAAGGATTCTACATGGCTTCAGAAAATGTGAGGGGAGAGAAGGTAGAAATAGTATATCTTTTTTCATTTTCCACTTTAAGATAAGTTTCCAGTCCATGGTAAACCATCAGAATATTATTTTGTGCATGTGCGGCGTGAGAATAAAGACATCTTTCTTCACAAGGAAATGTTTTCTTTGGTACTGGTGCAGTAATAGATGTGTCCTCCAATTTACCCCAATGCTGTAAACTTTTCCTCTGGTGATTTGTGTGTTGTTCTGAACTCACGAAAACCTGGTAATATTGTGCATATTCTACTCATTATTTTATACAAGGAGGTTAATGAGTGTATGCAACATGATAACTATGGCAGAGGACCTTGGTGGGCAGTTGCCAGCTCAAACACCGATTGATCCAGACCAAATAAAGTTGTTCTGTAGCATCTTGAATTATATGATGCACTTAAGAAAAAGAAACAAAAAACAACAGATTTCCTTGCAGAAAGGAGTTTACAAAGGGTGTGAGATTTCTGGGAGCCATCGGGAACCCCTAGGGCATGGCTGATGCCTGGGTGCTGAAGCACAGCACAGATGACTGAAAACTTCAGAGCAGTGGACTGTTTGGGCCCAAGGCTGCAGCCACTGATACTTCCTGCTTCCTCCATATCCACTGAGCAGGCCAACAGTGGGCTTGTGCTGTGGAAAAAGGTCAGGGCTGTCTTTCTGCCTCCCTGCTGTGCACGCACAGCTCTAGGCTCTGAGCCCTGCTTTTGGCTCCTCAGAATTCAGTGAGGAGAGTAGTTTTCAGCTAGTCAAGAGATTAGTTTTTTTCCCCAAGGTCATTATTACATTTCATCCAATAAACCAGTTTTCATTTCAATGTAGGACTACAAACATGAGTTAAAGACTCTTTGGTGCAGTTTGGTAAGTGCACAGGATGGTTCTTTGCTTAAGATAGCAGTCTTGAAGTTCTCTCTAAACTTGGCTTGGACTGCTGCTGAGACACCCTTATGTTCATTATTTCAATGGGGAAAAATGAGCTGGAAGTAGCTTAACTTATATAATGTTTTTCTTTCCTTCCCCTGCCCCCATTCTCTCCAAACCTTACATTCTTTTGTGTTGTTCAAGTTCCCCAGTGTTTTATATGAGGATTCAGAAGTCTGGTTCTCTGGAAACAATTGTTATGTCAGCTGACATTAACACAGCAAGCACTTTAACTATTTTTCCAACATATCCATCAAGTTCAATAGCCAAAACATTAATTCTCATTAAGCTTCAACAAAGTTTCTCATTTTCCTTTAATTCTGTCACCATACAGCCTCCATGCAAGACTTCTTTACAAATATATCCAGTCATTTAACTTAACTAAAAGAACTTTGGGAAGCTTTATTTTTAGTGACTTTATGCCCATACATTTTTGAGCGTTCTAGGCCATTTGTGACATGAATTTGAGCTCCTCCTGTTCTAAGTTTAAAAAAAGCATATATGTTTTAAATCAGCCAAAAAATATGAAATTATATATTGTCATTACTAGCTTGGAAACTAGGCATAGACCTCTAGAATTATCAGAAAATACAAAGAAAAAATACAGATGAACTCAGCTGCTGAAACATGGATCAAAACTTCCGTATTGCCTACAAGTACAAGGACTATCCCTAAAGGTTCATCAGCTGTTTTCAGAAGTCTCGGTTTTGGTTTTGTGCTCTCTGGACAAAAGAAGACATTGATCAAGGACATTGAGCAAGGACATTGTTCAAGAGAATACAAATTTTTTTTAGTCATTATTAAGTGGTTATAGATACATATCTCTTAATAATGATGATGTGCTACTCTAATGTTTCAGAGTTGTAACTGGGCCGTTCTAAGGCCATAATCTGTATGAAAACCTATCCACTAATAAATAATAGATATCCATTATAAGATATCGTAGTTTCACAGTGGGCAGAGGCTAAAAAAATACTAATAATACCTCAGTTATTAGTATAACAAATGATAAATGTTCCCATTTTAGAACTATAATGCAGTAAATGTATTGAGGAGAGTCTATGTTTTCTCTTTAAATGAAGCATGCAGCCCCATCCCACTCACCAAACCACATTTTTGCCTTCAAATATCACCCAAAAATGTGCATTAGAACTATGGCTGGGGGAAAGTAAGATGCTGGTCCTACCCCTAGAGAGAAGAATCACGACAGATTAACTCCCATGTCCTTTCTGGGTGTGCTGAAATTTTATAAAATAAATTCCCACCAACATTAAGAGAGGTTAGTATAAGCAATTGACCTTGTAAATCAAGAATAGAATAGGCTCTATAATGTATAATATTTTGAGGTATTTATCACCTTGCCGAGGCAGGCAGGATTCGAGCATGTAAATCGTTGTAATGGTAACAGTAATTCTACATCCCAGTGCCAGCACATCAGTGAGAGTGCCCCCAGGGCTGCAAGGAGGGTTTTCCCTCTGCACCCCTTCACACAGTCTCAGACTCAGGGATGATGGTCCACAGAGACAAACACAAAACAGGACAAAGCTGGACACCAAATTGCATCCTCTTTCTCCTTACTTCTTACAAGTGCATCTCTAATTCTCTATGCCTTTTGATCTGCTCACCAGTTTTCTCTAGATTTCTTCCCAGCTCTGCAGGACTTTCTTTCCTAAGGAGAAGGTATATTTAGGTTATTCTCAGTTCAATCTCATATCATGATAGAAAAACTACATGAGCCATGGCTGAATATATATTCAAAAAATTTCAAAACATTTGAAGTGGGATAAAATAAATAATCCTGAGGCAAATGACATGTTGAAGTCTCCAATTCTTCTAATATATTCCAGAAATGCACATGACTTTAAGAATACATTGCAACCTCAGATAATTGTTAATGCATGTAAGTGTTTTGCAGGAAAAACGACATTTTGTGTTATCTGCAAAAAGCCCTTTTGAGTAAGAGTCCATATCTCCAGGTATTTCTTTTAAAGGGGAACAGTTTAATAAAAATAACAAAGCTAGAAACCGAGAACATTAACTTTCACTTTGCCTAGCTACATGCTAGTACTCTTGCTGTAATTATAACACAGAGGTCATTCCAAAGGAATTACCAGCCTTCGAATGATATGAGACAATTATTCTCCAGGGAGTCGGACAAATTCGTAAGACAAATACAGTTGAAATTTCAGACATCAATCTCTTTTTTAACATAGCATGGGAACAAGGGAGCTGTGAAATGTAATTTTACCCTAAGGCCCAACAAATGATCGCATTAAAATGATTTAAAAAAAAGACTTTACATCTATTATACCTCAGAAGTGAATGTAGTGTTAGACTTTTCTAAGGCTTCCTGTGAATAATAGTATTTAATAGAATCTGTAAGAAGCCCTTTACAGATGCCCGTGTTTCTGGCTGGCGGGGCTGTCGCAGAAGGCAGCCCCGCGTGCCGTGGCGCAGCGCTGGGTGCCGTGCCGGGGAGCAGCCTGATGCCACGAGCCAGCTCCCGCTCCCCAGGCACCCCCCGGCTCTGGGGGCTCACACTGGACCCTGCCACACCACCTCCCAGCTGGCACATACCGCTTGTGGTAGCTCTGCACAAGAGGGGATTTCCCAAAGCTGCTTTTTTTATCCTGCCCAAATATTCCCCAGACAGGAGGAAGCTGAGCCAGTGCCATGGCCACCTGTGGCAAGATGCCATGCTGGACGGGAGCCTCATTTCACTGGTACTGAATCCACAAGTGGTAATTCAAAGGGAAAAGTACTTACAGTCATCTCAAAAGCACCTTGAAGAGCTTTTAGTGATCACCCACTGTGAACCCCTTTGTGCACTGCCTGAGAGTGCAGGAGGGGTGACAGCACCCCAAAAGAAAGCTGTGGATCCACTGCTTTTTTATAGTTTAGTCCATCAGATTTACATCACTTCCCATGGGCTTTGTTTATCTGGAACCCTGTATAGCTTGAGCACATCTAGAAGAGAAATTTGGGACTGGTACCACTTCCAATATTCATGTGTAGAAAGCAGCAAACCCTTCTATTCCTGCTTGTGTGGAGTCACTTGAACTATCTTCTACGTTTACACAGGGCTGGTCATGCCAGCATCAATTTGAGAGGGCTGCTTATGTGAGCTGGGCAGGATTTAGCCCAGTGTGTGTGCCACAGTCAAAGTGTTGAAGTGGAAAATGGATATTAAAGAACTGCTCTTTGGCTAAGGTTTGATTTACAGAAACCTATAACAGCCTCATTCTTCAGATAAGTGCGTTTCTCCAACTGCTATTACTCAAGAAAACAGGCTCCTTAGAAATCTTTACAGCCGACACATTGCAATGTGACCTTGCACAACTTGGCAGTGAAGCTCTGCATGTTTTTATTGTATTTAAATAGCACCATTAGTTTTATTCATACGAGGAAGTTAAACTTTAGCTTCAGTGACATTCTAGCACTACACATGCGTCCATGTGTGCTCCTGTAGGTGCAGGGTTCCCGAGGAGCAGAGGAAAGAAGGGGTGTGTGAGAAAGTCCAGAAGCTTGTGTACACACAATTGTGAATGGTTTTTTTTCCAAGGATGTATTCCTATCGTTATGACACTATGGTCAACAGCTGCCTGAATGATCCCATTAGACACAGCCTCTGCAAGTATTTGTGAAACCATGCTTCCCAAATGGAAGCTGACAAATTAATGAGAAATGCAAATGCATCCTGGATTAAATGAGTGCACAGGTAGAGCAGCACCTGTCTGTTTGATGGGGATGGTTGACAGGAAAGCTGTGATGAGCTTCCGTGGTGTTTGAGGTGAGGAAAGTGATCAAAACCTCCATTCAAAGTGATCACGTTTCCATTTACCAGACCAAAATATTTCATTCTACTCCCACAACAGTTTTCTAAGGTAAACATTCCCAAGAGATACAGTGATTTATAAGGGAAAAAATTAGAAAACTGGTATGATGAGTGATAGACATCTCAAAGCTGCCGTGTGATATCTCACCAGCGAACACTTAGTCCACCTTATTGTGGGAACACTTTGAGCTTCTAGGCATGTTCCCAGAAGAATACAAAGTTATGAGTCCCTTATGCTACATAGTTTCCTAAGTTAGCTTTAAACTAACACGGTATTGTATTATTAGTCAGACAAAAATGAAGGGAGTAACACAGGCCAGTAAAAAAAAAAAAATCCAGACATGCATATACATATTTCATACATACATATATCTTCTTTTGATTTAAATTGCCCTTACCCCGTGACACAGGTGGCAAATCTTTCACTGTTTGCCTCCTGTCTGCATTTTATTTTAAGGGCACAGAGAGTCCAATGTACTGCCAGTACGTTCAGTAGCCTTGAAAGGTGGGAACAAAGAGATCACCTCTTGTCCATGAGAAGGACAAAACGAAAAGTGAGTGTCATTGTATGTCAACAGCAGAACACATGGAAACACAAGAGTGAGGTGCCACGTGAGGTTCACAGATGATAAAACAAAATTGTGTAAAGATTTCTTTGTATTAAATCCAAAACTAAGTTAAACTAGTTAATCTCACCGTGTGCTCTTGCCCGTGACAAGTAAACTGCAACATCTAAATAAAAAACTGTCATGCCTTCTCACTGCTTATCAGGAGGAATATGGATGACATCTTTGGTCTTTACTCTTTCCATTGTTGTCTGATTCTTAAAGTATGTCTCCATTGCACACTGTCATTTGTTTCCATCACCTTTTGCTCTATTCACATCAAGTACTTGTTTGCCATGAGAGGGATTGGGGGAGGGGAATTACCTGAAAGCACTGGAAACACCAGTCTTACAACAGTCAGAGCCACATATGTCCATAAGGACTCCAGAATTCAATAGAAAGCAAAGCAGTTTAAATTAACAGATTTTATTATTTATTCTTATAGAAAAAGAGGAAAAACTGGGGGGAAAAAATAAGATTGAAAGACTGATTTAATTGTAAATCAGTACAAACAGATTCAAAAACTGCTGTACTTGGATCGAGGGTGTATCTAACCCATAGTCAACCCAACAGTTTAATATTCAAAACTTGGCTTTTAACATTGGAGGCATGAGATCAAGCCAAGACACACTGCCAATAAAAGGCTGGAGCTCAAAGCCAGTGTTGAATTACAGAGCCCAGAAGGTTTACGGAAGTGTTTAGTGAAAATTGTTTGCAAATGGGTTTAGAAAAATTTTCTCCCTCCTGCTGGCTGCTTCAGGATCTGGCCTTGTCAGACTTACTGAAGAGTTCTCTTCCCATCACCCTGGCAGGGATACACAGAATTTGGACAGGCATGTGGACAGTCAGGATGCTTAGTGCCTAAACCCATGTCCTCAAATTAAGCTAGAGAATGTTTCTGGAAGATATGGTTAAGTCAAAGCAAGTGTTCTCCAGCCAAAGGGACCACTGGACCCTATCCAAGTATAGATACATTGACTAGAAAGTCCCCTGATAAACAAAAATGAGGTTGCATGATCTATAGGTCCCCTCTGAAATATTCCACCAAAACTGGAGACTTTTTTTCCCGTTTATCAGATTCATTGTTAATTAGAATAGTTCCACAAGGCATAGGAATAAACTGTGAACATAGAGTTTTGCCCTGAGCAAAGCAGATTTGTATTTGATTTTACAGCTTTGTCCTCGTACCTGATATACATTAAAAAACAAACAACAAAAAAAAAAAATCATGAAGCCTGCAGGAACTGTGCTAATCAATGGACAGTAAATTTATACTTTTAAACAGTTTTGTTGTCCCCGTACCCAGTGCAGTCATCACATACACCAGGATTGCACAGAAATGCTTTTGACAGTACCTCTGCTCTAGAGGAACCATGGAATGAGGTTGCTATTGTTAAATGCAGAATCCCAGTTCTTTTTAGGGCAGATGAGAATACAGATAAACAGCTCCTAGGGGTCACAGGAAAACATATTTTCATCTCATTGAGATGTACTGATTTCTATTCCCTTGGTCAGTAGTTCAGGAAGATGCCTTTTAGTAAAACTAAATATGTTTGACTTGTGAAAACATCCACAGATTCATGGTTGGTGCCCTCTGGTTTATAGTGAATGTTTTGTT